>SJYT01014625.1:37495-105683 GCA_006410635.1 Cephalophus harveyi | reverse complement strand
GGTTTTTAAAAGTAGAAGTATTTCAAAGACTTCCACACTTGACAGGAATTATATGATTTTAAAAAATACAAAATGGCAAAGGCTAATGGAAAGTCAAACTTTTTAAACTGATTATCATCATAAAAGCATCTTCATACATTTGAAAAATTTAGGGAAAAAAACCTAAGATATTTTATTTAGTATAGAAAATACATAATGTACATATGGATTTAAAACCCCAGTGGGATTATATTGCTGTAGACCATACCAGTCCACCCTGAAGGGTTTTAAGCAAGAAAGTAACATGATTGGTTAAGATTTTCAGAAGAATCTCTGAGCTGACCAGGTTCCAAAAGTGTATTCATAAAAAACAAAATAAAGTGAGGGATAAGTTTAAAAATTTTGTCAATAAAGTCACTGAAAAAAATTACCATTGTTGCATAAAAGGATATTTTAATATCGTAATGCAGAAAATATAATCTTGGAAGTTAGTAATTTTGAACTGAATAAGTTTAATGAAAAATTCAACAGACTTTAGTTTCCTCATTTTTTGCCTCAAAATATATGTTCAGTTATTCAGTCATGTGCGACTCTTTGCAACCCTATAGACCTATAGACTGCAGCCAGGCTTCCATGTTCTTCACAATCTGCTGGAGTTGGCTCAAACTCATGTCCATTTAATCGGCAATGCCATCCGACCATCTCATCCTCTGTTGTCCCCTTCTCTTGCCTTTGCCTTCAGTCTTTCCCAGCATCAGGGTCTTTTCCAGTGAGTCGGCTTTTTGCGTCAGGTGGCCAAAGTATTGGAGCTTCAGCTTCAGCATCAGTTCTTCCAATGAATATTTAGTGTGGATTTCCTTGCAGTTCAAGGAGTGCTATACAGTGCTGCATAAAACAAGGACTTGTGTGTCTTACAGGTGTAAGAAAGGAAGGAAGGAAGATGACTGATGATAAGAACTCCTAAAAATATTGGAGCTTCAGTTTCAGCAACAGTTCTTCCAATGAATATTCAGGGTTGATTTCCTTTGGGATTGACTGGTTTAATCTCCATGCAATCCAAAGGATTCTCAAGTTCTCCAGCAACACAATTCGAAAGTTATCAATTCTTCAGCACTCAGTCTTCTTTATGGACCAACTCCCTCACATCCACACGACTCCTGGAAAAACCACAGCTTTGATATATGGACTTTTGTCAGCAAAGCACACGAGCTCAGTCAAGTCCAACTCTTGGTAACCCCATGAACTGTAGCCCACTAGGCTCCCATGTCCATGGAAATTTTCAGGCAAGATTACTGGATTAGGTTGCCATTTTTTCATCAGGGGATCTTTTTGACCCAGGGATTGAACCCATGTCTCCCGTGTCTCCTGCATTGGCAGCCAGATTTGTTATCACTGCACCACCTAGAAAACCCTACAGTGATGTCCCTGTTTTTTAATACACTGTCTTGGTTTGTCACAGCTTTCCTTCTAAGGAGCAAGTGTCTTTTAAGTTTATGGCTGCAGTCACCATCTACAGTGATTCTGAAGCTCAAGAAAAGAAAATCTGCCACTGTTTCCATTCTTTCCCCATCTATCTGCCATTAAGTGAAGGGGCCAGATGCCATGATCATAGCTTTTTGAATGTTGAGTTTTATGCCAGCTTTTTCACTCTCCTCTTTCACTCTCATCAAGAGGTTCCTTAGTTCCTCTTTACTTTCTGCTATTAGAGTGGTATCATCTGCATATCTGAGGTTGTTGATATTTCTCCCAGCAATCTTGATTCCAGCTTGTGATTTATCCAGCCCAGCCTTTCTGCATATGAGTTAAATAAGTAGGGTGACAATATACAACCTTGTCATACTCCTTTCTCAATTTTGAACTAGTTAGTTGTTCCACGTCCAGTTCTAACTGTTGCTTCTTGACCAGCATACAGGTTTCTCAGGAGACAGGTAAGGTGGTCCGTACTCCTATCTCTTTAAGAACTTTCCAGTTTGTTGTGTTCCACACAGTCAAAGGCTTTAGAATAGTCAATGAAGCACAAGTAAATGTTTTTCTGGAATTCCCTTGTTTTCTCCATGATCCAACGAATGTTGGCAATTTGATCTCTGGTTTCTCTGCCTCTTCAAAACCCAGTTTGTACATCTGAAGTTCTCAGTTCATGCACTGCTGAAGCCTAGCTTGAAGGATTTTGAGCAAAACCTTGCTAGCATGTGAAATGAGCACAAGTGTATGGTAGTTTGAACATTCTTTGGCATTGCCCTTCTTTAAGGATTGGAATGAAAAGTGACCTTTTCCAGTCAGTCCTGTAGCCACTGCTGAGTTTTCCAAATTTGCTGGCATAATGAGTGCTACAGTTTAACTGCATAATCTTTTAGGATTTTAAATAGCTCAGCTGGAATTCCATCACCTTCACTTGCTTTGTTTATAATAATGCTTCCTAAGGCCCACTTGACTTCACACCCCAGGATGTCTGGCTCTAGGACATAATGTGTGCTCACCTGACAAGTGGTGTCAGACTCTTTGCAACCCGATGGACTGTAGCCCATCAGGTTCCATTATCTATGGGATTTCCCACGCGAGAATACTGGAATGGGTTGACATTTCCCTCTCCAGGGGATCTCTCTGACTCAGGGATAGAACCTGCGTCCCCTGCACTGACAAGCAGATTCTTTACCACTGAGCCACCAAGGAAGCCTAGGATATAATAGAATCCCATTTAACTCTAACACATGACTATAGGAGCTCTGGATAAATTGAGGTTTCATTTTCAGAGGATGACTGGTAAAGGATAACAGCAACTGAAATTGAATTTTCTTAAAACATGTACCAACATTTCATTGTACAAGGGAAATAAAACCAAAATCATATAATAAGCCTTTTTACATTTAATTATATGCAAATTCTTAGAAAAAGAATAAATTAAATGTATGGGTTTTTACATAACATTTCCAATGAAATTATGATGCAGAATATGACATCCTTACTTCACATTTGAATTCTGTACTGTAATAAAAAGGGGGCCATTTCTGTATAATATTCAAGATCTTCATCAATTTTTCCAAAGGCATTTCCCTTAGTCCTATGAGATATTCACTTAATTCTCTGAAGTTTCTATCATGTCATCAATTCTGTCGTTCTCTTTTTTCTAACTGATAACTGGTCTAACTATCATATCCTCATTTGCCAATGATTCTGACCAGTTCTTTAATATCACTTCTCAGGGTCTTGCAAAATTGTACATCCTTTACAAGATCAGAAATTTCATGTTCCCCATGATAAGGACTGTACCTACATTATACTGTCTGAAATATAACAATCAGAAAAAGACCAACAAAGACAATAGGAAGGAAAAGAAGATCCTAGAATATTTAAATGGGCACTGATTTTTTTTAACTGCCATGCTGCTAAGTAAAGAGTTTTATGATAACTTCACTTCCTCTTGCAACCTCATAACTAGGGAACCTTGATTATTACATGGACTCAAATCCTCATACAGAGTCCTCATGAATGAGAAAGAAGGCTGTATAATGGGCTTAAGAATTTAAATTACATATTTTCCTCCTTACTTTTACATGAAGCAATAGAAAATACAAATATCAGTATTTTTACTTTACAAGATAAGCAAACCTCAAAACTAAGAAATGAACTACAAAACAGTACTAAGTATGTGGAAAATGACTATCTAGAACCAAACTGAGAAATGCACACCTGTATCTCTGAACAGTACACTGAGGTGGTCCAATGGAACTAAGTATGAATTCCAGCTCTATCACTTGCTATATATAAGAGCATAGGCAAATCTCTATATCTGAGTTGCAGTTTCTTCATTCCTTAAAAATGGGTACAATATCTGTCTCACATCAGGATACTGTGAGGATTAAACAATACAGTGTATTAAAAGTGCTTCACAAAAGGTTTGGCACATGGTAAGCACTCAAAAAATGGAAGTTAGTATTATTAATAAGTAATGCACACTTAAGCTCATGCCAGAGGATCTTTCTGATGTTTATTCAAAACATTTATGAGATATGTACTTCTAAATGGCTTCATAATCTGTTTTTCTAATAGATAAGAAGCAAATCCAAATTTGTGTCTGGTACTAGAGCAAGCACACTGACAGCAGCAGATGAGAACTGATATTGAAAAAGAACACAGATTCTAATAGCAAATTAGTCAGAGATCATTTTGCATAGGGGCAAAGAACCTGACATGTCTTTTCTGAGATGAGAAATTTTTAAATTGTAAAAATATTAGAAACATAAAGAAAATTATGAAGAATATAACAAACACCTGTGATACCCACCACCCAGCTTTATCAAATTTTAACATTTGGTTATCTTTTAGATTTTTTTTTTAACATTACAAACACAATCAAAGAACCCTGTATATCCCTCCCCAATCCCATTCCCCTCCCTCCCTCTCCAGAGGGAACCACTATCCAAAATTTGTTTGTTACTCCCCTTGCAAGTTTTTAATACTATGAATTCACAACTGTATATCCATCCATAAGCAATTTAATTTTGTTTTGCATTCAACTTATTTTGTCAGTATTTAATGAGCACCCACATGTGGGTGCTGTGGTTCCAGGTGCTGGAGATAGAGCAGAGAACAAATACATGCCCTCATCAAGTTTATGTTTATTTATTTTTAAACTTTATATAAATGGTATCACACTGTGTACAGCTCATTCTACAATTTTTCTGGCTCAATCCTGAATTTCTGAGATACATCTCAGATGCTGACGCTTCTACTTCATTTATTTTAACTGATGTATAGTATTCCATTGTATGAGTATACAATTTATTTATAGTCCTCTTGATGGAGATTTGTTTCCAACTTCTATTACTGACAATGTTATAATGAAACTTCACATTGCTTCATTCATATGTGGTTTCTTTTAAACAACTGATATTCAATTTTAACCAGATATTGCTAAATTGCTCAAAATAATTTTACCAATTTATACTCCATCAATAATGTCTAAGTGTCTATTTTTCAGCATCTTTACCAATACTTGTTCTTTACTGCTATTTTATTTGCATTTTCATGATAACTGGTAAGCTTGAAAATCTTTCCATATTTATTGCTCATTTTATTGATATTTTCTCTTAGTGAGTTTCTGCCTATTTTACTCTAAGGTAATTTATTTATATTCTGGATACTAATCCTTTCTTGGCTATGCGCATAGAAAATATCTTCTCCCACCAGCTTATCACTCATCTTCTCACACTGTTATGTCTTTAGTTACAATGAAGTTTTAAATTTTAATACAGGTGACTTTATCAATCCTTAATGGTTTATACTCTTTTGGTGTGTCTTAAAAAGAATCCTTTGTTGTACTTAGAATATAAATATATTCTATATTTCTTCTAAAAACAAAGAAACTGGCAGTTATTTTTAGTTATGATATGAAGTAGAAATCTAATTTCATTTTCATCTTTTGTGTATATATATATATACACACACACACACAAAACCAATCTCTTTTCCATTTCCCCCCACTGGTTTGTAAATAACCTGCTGTCATAAATCAAATTTTCATGTAGGCATGTGTCTATTTCTGGAAGTTCTATTTCATTTGATTGGTCACTTAATTTATCCCTGTCCTAAGATAAGGTCTGATATCTGGAGGGGTAGGTATTCTTATCATCTCAGTCTTCCTCAAAGTTTTCTCAGACATTCTTGGTGCTTTATTGTTAAGTATGAACTTTTATATCAAGTTTAAAAAAAAAAAAAAACCCTTAAAAAAAATAAAATAAAAAATCCTGTTGGGCTTTTTATTAAAACTGCACTAAATTCATAGACTACTTTGGGGGAAGAACTGACTTCTTTATAATACTGAGTTTTCTCCTCCAGAGATTTGCATTTCTTCTTACAGGTACCTCACAGCACTAGTAAGCTGGAACCAATTTAAAATTGCTGGCTGGAGGGGTTTGGACCATAAGGCAGTGTAGGGTAAAGGCTGCATGAAGGCTAACTTGCGGTTAGTAACTCACAGAGATTTTTGACATGCCTCTATCCAATGCCACAGTCTAGATGAACAAGGTGGTTTATTTCTAGAAAACCTTTATGCTGAAACTGTAGCCCTTTGCAGAATCTGTAGCCCCAGTCTTATGCATAGTTTTCTACTAGACTCCTCACCTTGAACTGGATGTAGAATTAACTCTCCTGTCCTTTGTACTTCTCATACCTGTCAAAACAGAAACTCAAAGAGTCACAGGCATTTAGCAGATGCCTCCAGGGTAAAAGCCAGCGGAATACATGTTTACTTCTTTGCATTCTTGCTTCCACTTCATTTTTGGCCCTAGCAGTCCTTACTTTATCAGCTCAACTCTACATTAAAACAATAGTTAAAAAAAATTATCCAACATGTCTGTTTTTAGCAGAAAGGTTATTGAAAGTATTTTAAATCTTTTACAACTTAATTTTTATTTGCTTGATTTACCAGTTTTTGTACAATATTGTATTAAAATCTCTTACTATGATTATAGACATGTATTAGTAATTCCTTATTATTCTGTTTTTGCTTTCTTAATTTCAAGTTGTATACAAGTTCATGATTATTATATATGCTCGGTGGATTTTTCTTTTAATATGTAGTTGCACTTTATCCTTATTAAAGAAAGCCTTTGGTCTTCCATCTGTTCAATAGGGATAACCTACATCAATTTTCTTTTCCCATTTCTGGGTAGTTTTATTTTTGGTATAAAGAGTATATGTGTGATCTTGTTTTTTATTCAAATTGCTGTCTTTTAATAAAGAAGATCAATTCATTTATATGTAAATGTAGACTATTAATATTTTGGACCTATTTCTACTTCTTGTTTTCTATTTATCTTTCCTTTCCTTTGCTTTTTTATTTTTACTTTTTTAAGCTTCCCTTCTGTTTAATGATCAAGTTTTTAATAGTCTCTGCCACCCCCTGTCCCACTTTGCTGGTTTGAAAGCTATAAATGAAATTTGTATTAATTTTTTATCATATATAATCATAAATTGTTCTGAAAGTCAGAAATTACTTAGCATTTCTATCCTCTTCCTAAACATGATGTGAACCTTAAATGTTATACCTTCCCACTGAACAAAACTCCTTTACCCATACAACCTATTTGTTGTCACCATCCAGAGCTACACTGTGCAATTTGGTAGCCATTAGACACATGTTGCTTTTGAGTCCTTAATATGTGGCCACTCTGCCTCAAGATGTGCTCTAAGTTTAAAATATACACTGGATTTTGAAGATTTAGCATGAAAAAAAAAAAAAAATGGAAGTAAATATCTCAGTATTTTTTATACTGATTGCATGTTGAAATAACATTTTAGGCATACTGGAGCAAATAAATTATTTAAAATTAGTGTCCTTATGTGACTACTAGAAAATTTTTAAGATAGTGCTAATCTAGAGCTTTCATTATAACTTTGTTTTAAATGTACCTTCTTCCCCCTAAAATCCTAATCTATCTTAATAAAGTTTACTTTCTCATGGTAATACTAACCTTATATTATTTACACAGTCTTCATGAGCTTCAGAAAGTGTTTTTATGTGCTTTGAAGATATAGGATCAAAAAGTAGAACTTCCGTCTGTTCACAAGCAACTGTCAGCACTGACCTGGAAGGAAATGACACATTTCTCTTAGTTTACTTAGCATTCGCTTGTTTTATTGATATTCATTTATGACTATATAAGATATAGATGAATAACTTCTGTCCACATTAGTAGCAAATATTTAAAAGATTGAGACTATTCACTGTTGCGAGTAGTAGTAGGAAACAGTAGTCTCTGTCTCTTATACACATCTAGATGTGTATAAGAGACAGAAATGGTATTAAACATTACTTTGTCTTAGTACTGATATTTAAGATATTACTCCTTTTTCTTCTAGCATCAACTATTGGTGATAAGAAATCAGGTAGTTTAATTATCATAGCTCCATAGATAATCTGGCTTCTAACTTTGGTGGTAAGATTTTCTTTATTTTTGATATCCTAAAGTTTCATCACAACCTGTCTAGATGTGAATTTATCTTTGTTTAACCCACTAAACACTACAGTTTACTTTTAATTCAATAATTCAGGTCTTTCCTCAATGCAAAAAATTCTCACCCTTTGTGTCTTCAAAATTTAGTTCTCCTCCAATCTCTGCAACTTCTTTTTTTCTGTATTTGATATATTACATATCTCAATTAATCTCTAGGTAAAATTCTTAGTAATATTTTCCAACCCATTAATTCTCTCATCAGTGGTGTATAGAGTAGTAATTATTCCACCTATTAAGTTTTTAATATACCAACTATATTTTTAATTTATAAAAGTTCTAGTTACTTCTTTTCCATATTAACCTATTCTTGTTTCATCTCTTTTGTTTCATAATTTTGAGCTCTCTATTAATGGAAAGTATCTGTTAACTTTTTTTGGTTAACTTATTTGAGCATCCTAAAAATGCTTTAAAGTGTCTTCCAATCAATGGAATACTATGCAGCCATTAAAAAGAATAAAATCATCCCATGGGTACAAATATGGAATGATCTCTAAGTATGTCATTATGTGAAAAAGCCACGGTATGTATTAGTATGTGTAGAATGCTACCATTTATATAAAAGTGTATACATATATACATGTGTGTGCGCATGTCTGAGTGTATGTGTATATATGTTTGTACATGCATAAACTATTTCAGAAAAGATACCAAGAAATCAGTAATAGTGGTTGCCTCTGGGGAGAGGAACTGGGTGGCTAGGGGACAGAGGTGGGAGATAGACTTACTTTTCACTGTTTACCCTTTTGTACCTTTGAATTTTGTACCACGTGCATGTATTACCTAGTCAAAAAAAATAAATAATTCATTTTTTAAAATAAAGTCTTTGTTGGACTACTCCATAAAAGTACTTTCATCTGGAGAAAATGCCTGTTCCAGTTGCTGATTTTGTTATATTAATATTAGATTACCTTAATGAGTTTTAGAATTTTGGTTGTAGACTCCTTCTGAGTAAGAAAGATGAAAAAACAATTTCTTTCTCTTTTCCTATTTAATGATTTATAGTTGTCCTATTTTGATTTCTGGACCCAAATCCACTACCTGGTCTCACTGGGATCAAAGCCTCCAGTTTCACGATGATATTGGATCTATCACATATGTACCTTCAATCACCGACTCAGCAGTGGCTTCATTCAATTCATGGTCATGAGGCTATATAAATCTTTATCAGCTAAAAGCTATAGCCCCAGGTAATTAACAGCTTTTTCCTTTTTTCAGCCTTTCAGAGATATTCCAACTAAACCCCTGGCTTCATGTAATAATTCTGGCTCTAGTTCCTGCCTTACATGAAATACTTTAGCATTTTTGGAGCTAAACTATTACATGTCAGTGCCAGCCTGAAAACCCAGTGGGCTTGTGTCTTCAACTCTGTAACAGCTTTTTGTGTGTGTTCCTGTCCGGCCATATGCCCACAAAGATGTTTATGTTGTTTCACAGCCTAGCTGCACTTTTTGTGCTATTTAACCTACTGTTCTATATGTTTGGAGCATTTCTTCTTTTTTTGATAATTAAAAGTAATCATTACAAAAGTCATATCATCTCATTATATAGTTTTGAAAACAGAAAATTACTCATAATCCATTCATTCTAATACATCCACTGTAAGCATTTTAAAATACTTCCTCTAACCTTTTTCTTCTGTATTATGTCATATTTATACAGTTTTTATGATTTTAACCTGTACTATTTCAAGCATTTGTCCATGTTGATATGCAACATCTGTAATCATCATTTTAATGACTGTGTATTAGTCCACCAAACTATACAACTGTTACTTCCCACATTATTGAGAATTTAAGGAGCTTCAAACAATAAAGAAGTTCTCTGTGCCTATCTGTCTTTTTCCCCTCAACAGTGTGAATCTGGGGGCTGGTAGTGAGAGAGGCTAAGCAATGGCACTGCCCCAAAGCATTACAGGACTAGCAAAATACATGGCTGAGGTTCATAATGATGGCCCTAATACACAAAGAGAAAAGGTAAAATCATATGAAGTGAAAAATGCATTTCAGAAAGATTCCAATCCAAAATGGTTAACAGTAACTTTTGTAATTAAAAGGATAAGTTGCACAATTCACAAATGTGTACCATCTACTACTGCTGGTCAAGGCATTATAAATTTTCACTAACTTCCAAAACAGAATATTTTGGGTCACATTAATAAAGTTTACTTTCTCATGGTAATACTAACCTTATATTATTTACACAGTCTTCATGAGCTTCAGAAAGTGTTTTTATGTGCTTTGAAGATATAGGATCAAAAAGTAGAACTTCCGTCTGTTCACAAGCAACTGTCAGCACTGACCTGGAAGGAAATGACACATTTCTCTTAGTTTACTTAGCATTCGCTTGTTTTATTGATATTCATTTATGACTATATAAGATATAGATGAATAACTTCTGTCCACATTAGTAGCAAATATTTAAAAGATTGAGACTATTCACTGTTGCGAGTAGTAGTAGGAAACAGTAGTCTCATACATTATGGTGAAGTATAAGTGGGATGCAGCTTGTACGGAGAGTACCGGTATCTAACAAAATTTTAAACGTGCATATCTTTTATCTCAGCATTTTTTTTTCCTGAGAATCCAGTCTAGAGAAATAACAATTTCCAAATACAAAGAAGCACATATAAAGATATGCTTCACTGTAGGGAGAAATTGGAAGTAACCTAAATGTACATGAAAGAAAGATCGATTATATAAGCCATAGTATCTAATACTTTGCAAAATGGTGCAACACTTAAAAAGGGATAACTTTATATGCATATGAAGGAGCCTAAAACATATTTTTACATGAGAAAAGCTGGCTTCAGAAAAACATGCTTAAATGAGGCAACTTAGGGAAAGATATAAATTAGGCAATTCTTCATCAGTATCTATTAAAATGCACTCAAAGGTCTAGCATACATCCCACCAAACCAGTTTTAGTCAAACTAAACCTTTTCTTTTACAGATTTTAGTACTGTTTCTTGTTTCAGCCCTTTCCTATTACAAAATTACACTTTTATAAACCTTTTACAAACACCATTTTTTAAACTTTTTTATTGAAGGATAATTGCTTTACAGAATTTTGTTGTTTTCTGTCAAACCTCAACATGAATCAACCATCAGGTCAGTTCAGTTGAGTCACTCAGTCATGTTCCACTCTTTGCGACCCCATTGACTGCAGCACGCCAGGCCTCCCCTGTCCATCACCAAGTCCCAGAGTTCACTCATACTCATGTCCATCGAGTCAGTGATGCCATCCAGCCATCTCATCCTCTGTCGTCCCCTTCTCCTCCTGCCCCCAACCCCTCCCAGGATCAGTCTTTTCCTACGAGTCAACTCTTCGCATGAGGTGGCCAAAGTACTGGAGTTTCAGCTTTAGCATCACTCCTTCCAAAAAACACCCAGGACTGATCTCCTTCAGAATGGACTGGTTGGATCTCCTTGCAATCCAAGGGACTCTCAAGAGTCTTCTCCAACACAGTTCAAAACCATCAATTCTTCGGCGCTCAGCTTTCTTCACAGTCCAACTCTCACATCCATACATGACCACTGGAAAAACCATAGCCTTGACTAGACAGACCTTTGTTGGGAAAGTAATGTCTCTGCTTTTCAATATGCTATCTAGGTTGGTCATAACTTTTCTTCCAAGGAGTAAGCGTCTTTTAATTTCATGGCTGCAATCACCATCTGCAGTGATTTTGGAGCCCCCCAAAATAAAGTCTGACACTGTTTCCACTGTTTCTCCATCTATTTCCCATGAAGTGATGGGACTAGATGCCATGATCTTCGTTTTCTGAATGTTGAGCTTTAAGCCAACTTTTTCACTCTCCTCTTTCACTTTCATCGAGAGGCTTTTTAGGTCCTCTTCACTTTATAAGGGTGGTGTCATCTGCCTATCTGAGGTTATTGATATTTCTCCTGGCTATCTTGATTCCAGCTTGTGCTTCTTCTAGCCCAACATTTCCCATGATGTATTCTGCATATAAGTTAAATAAGCAGGGTGGAATTAGCCATAAGTATACCTATATCTGCTCCCTTTTGAACCTCCCTCCCATCTCCCTTCCCATCCTACCACTCTAGGCTGATACAGAGCCCATGTTTGAGTTTACTGAGTCATACAGCAAATTCCCTTCGGCTATCTATTTTGTATATGGTAATATAAGTTTCCATGTTACTCTTCCCATACATCTCACCCTCTCCTCCCCTCTCCCCATGTCCATAAGTCTATTCTCTACATCTGTTTCTCCACTGCAGCCCTATAAATAAATTCTTCAGTACCATTTTTCTATATTCCATATATGTGTATTATCTTTCTCTTTCTGACTCACTTCACTCTATATAATAGGTTCTAGGTTAATACACCTCATCAGAACTGACTCAAATGTATTCCTTTTTATGGCTGAGTAATACTCTATTGTGTATATATACCACAACTTCTTTATCCATTCATCTGTCGATGGACATCTAGGTTGCTTCCATGTTCTAGATATTGTATGCTGCTGCTGATGCTAAGTCACTTCAGTCGTGTCCAACTCTGTGTGACCCCATAGATGGCAGCCCACTAGGCTCCTTCGTCCCTGGGATTCTCCAGGCAAGAACACTGGAGTGGGTTGCCATTTCCTTCTCCAATGCATGAAAGTGAAAAGTGAAAGTGAAGTTGCTCAGTCGTGCTTGACTCTTAGTGACCCCATGGACTGCAGCCTACCAGGCTCCTCCGTCCATGGAATTTTCTAGGCAAGAGTACTGGAATGGGTTGCCATTGCCTTCTCCGCTAGATATTGTATAGTGCTGCAATAAACAATGGGATACATGAGTCTTTTTCAACCCTGTTTTCCTCAAGGTATATGCCTATGAGTGGGATTGCTGGGTCATATGGTGGTTTTATTCCTAGTCTTTTAAGGAATCTCCATACCATCTTCCATAGTGACTGTATCAATTTACACTCCCACCAACAGTGCAAGAACGTTCCCTTTACTCCACACCTTCTCCAGCACTTATTGTTTGTAGACTTTTTGGTAATGGCCCTTCTCACCGGTATGAGGTGATATCTCGTTTCTCTAATAATGAGCGATGTTGAGCATCATCTTTCCACATGTTTGTCAGCCATGTGTATGTCTTCTTTGGAGAAATGTCTGTTTAGGTCTTTTCCTCACTCTTTGAATTGTTTGTTTTTCCACCACTGAGTTGTGTGAGCTGCTTGTATATTTTGGAAATTAATCCTTTGTCAGTTGTATCATTTGCTATTACTTTCTCCCATTCTGAGGGTTGTCTTATCACCTTGCTTATAGTTTCCTTCATTGTGCAAAAGTTTTTAAGTTTAATCTGGTCCCACTTGCTTACTTTTGCTTTTATTTCCATTACTCTAGGAGGTGGGTCATAGAGGATCTTACTTTATGTCATTGAGTGTTCTGCCTGTTTTCCTCTAAGAGTTTTATAGTTTCTAGTCTTACATTTAGGTCTTTAATCCATTTTGAGTTTATCTTTGTGTATGGTGTTAGGAAGTGTTCTAAATTCATACTTTTACATGTAGCTGTCCAGTTTTTCAAGCATCATTTATTGAAGAGGCTGTCATTGCCCCATTGTATATTCTTGCCTCCTTTGTCAAAAATAAGGGCCCCGTAGGTGCATGGGTTTATTTCTGGGCTTTCTATCTTGTTCTATTGGTCTATATTTCTGGTTTTGTGTCACTGCCATACTGTTCTGATGACTGTAGCTTTGTTGTATAATCTGAAGTCAGGGAAGTTGATTCCTCCAGCTCCATTCTTCTTTCTCAAGACTGCTTTGGCTATTCAGGGTCTTTTGTGTTTCCATATGAATTGTGAAACTTTTTGTTCTAGTTCTGTGAAAACTGCCATTGGTAATTTGATAGGGATTGCACTGAATCTGTAGATTGCATTTGGTGGTATAATCATCTTCACAATATTGATTCTTCCTACCCAGGAACATGGAATATCTCTCCATCTTTTTATGTCATCTTTGATTTCTTTTATCAGTGTCTTATAATTTTCTGTGTACAGTTCTTTTGTCTCCTTAAGTAAGTTTATTCCAAGATATTTAATTCTTTTTGTTGCAATGGTGAATGGGATTGAATCCTTAATTTCTCTGATTTTTCATTGTTAGTATATAGAAATGCAAGTGATTTCTATGTATTGATTTTGTATCCTACAACCTTGCTAAATTCACTGATTAGCTCTAGTAATTTTCTGATACTATCTTTAGGGCTTTCTATGTACAATATCATGTCATCTGCAAACAGTGAGAGCATTACTTCCTCTTTTCCAATCTGGATTCCTTTTCTTTTTCTTCTCTGACTACTGTAGCTAGAACTTCCAGAACTATGTTGAATAGCGGTGAAAGTGGACACCCTTGTCTTGTTCCTGATCTTTGGGGGAATGCTTTCAGTTTTTCATCATTGAGAATAATGTTTGCTATAGGCTTATCATATATGGTCTTCACTATGTTGAGGTTAAATTATTTAATATCTGTTGACTACATTGGTGAAAGTTGAAATAGAAATCATATTTTAAAATATCAATATTTATAGTATTCTGGACGTTCATCTTTTACTACTGTTTAAACATGGATACACCCCACTCCAGTACTCTTGCCTGGAAAATCCCATGGATGGAGGAGCCTGGAGGGCTGCAGTCCATGGGGTCGCTGAGGGTCGGACACGACTGAGCGACTTCACTTTCACTTCTCACTTTCTTGCACTGGAGAAGGAAATGGCAACCCACTCCAGTGTTCTTGCCTGGAGAATCCCAGGGACAGGGGAGCCTGGTGGGCTGCCGTCTATGGGGTCACACAGAGTCGGACACGACTGAAGTGACTTAGCAGTAGCAGCATGTTGAGGTAGGTTCCTTCTATGCCCTTTTTTGGAAGAGTTTTAATCATAAATGGGTGCTGGATTTTGTCAAAAGCTTTTTCTGCATCTATTGAGATTATCTTATGGCAATTTGTTAATAGGGTATATATCACATTGATTGATTTGCATATATTGAAGAATCCTTGCATTCCTGGAATAAACCCAACTTGATCATGGTGTATGAGATTTTTGATGTGTTGCTGAATTCTGCTTGCTATAATTTTGTTGAGAATTTTTGCATCTATGTTCATCAGTGATATTGGCCTATAGTTTTCTTTGTGTTGCCTTTGTCTGGTTTTGGTATCAGGGTGATGGTGGCCTCAAAGAATGAGTTTGGAAATGTTCCTTCCTCTGCAATTTTTTGAAAGTTTTAGAAGGATAGGCATTAGTTCTTCTCTAAATTTTGATAGAATTCTCCTATAAAGCCATCTGGTCCTGGGCTTTTGTTTTTTGGGAGATTTTTGATCACAGCTTCAATTTCAGTGCTTGTAATTGGGTTGTAATTCTATTTCTTCCTGGTTCAGTCTTGGAAGATTGAACTTTTCTAAGAATCTGTCCATTTCTTTTAGGTTATCCATTTTATTGCCATATAGTTGTTCATAATAGTCTCTCATAATCCTTTTTATTTCTGCATTGTTTGTTGTAACCTCTCCTTTGTCATTTCTAATTTTGTTGATTTGATTCTTTTTTCTTGATGAGTCTGGCTAAAGGTTTGTCACTTTTGTGTATCTTCTCAAAGAATCAGCTTTTAGTTTTATTCATCTTTACTACTGTTTCTTTCATTTCTTTTTATTTCTGCTCAGATCTTTGATTTCTTTCCCTCTACTAACTTTGGGGTTTTTTTGTTCTTCTTTTTCCAGTTGTTTTCGGTATAAAGTTAGGTTGTCTATTTGATGTTTTTCTTGTTTCTTGAAGTATGACTGTATTGCTATAAACTTCCCTCTTAAGACTGCTTTTGTTGCATCCCATGGGTTTTGGGTTGTCGTGTTTTCATTGTCACTTGTTTCGAGAAATTTTTTGATTTCCCTTCTGATTTCTTCAGTAACCTGTTGGTTATTTAGAAACATGTTGTTTAATCTCCATGTGTTTGTGTTTCTTACATTTCTCTTGTAATTGTGTTCAGAGAAGATGCATGATTTCAATTTTCTTAAATTTACTGAGGTTGTTTTGTGACTCAAGATGTGGTCTATTCTGGAGAATGTGCCAAGTGCACTTGAGAAGGTGTATTCCTTTGCATTTGGATGGAATGTCCTGAAGATAACAATAAGATCCATCTCATCTAATGTATCATGTAAGACTTGTGTTTCCTTATTAATTTTCTGTTTTGATGATCTGTCCATCAAAAGTGGGGGTGTTTAAAGTCTCCTACTATTATTGTGTTACTGTCAATTTTTTTTATGTCTGATAGTCAAACACCATTTTGATTTCTGAAAATCTATTGTCTTTTGTCTTAGTTTTCTGTAAATACTAATCTTTTAGATTCAGACCTAGCAAATGAAATCTTGAACAGATTTCAATTCAGGATTGAAATTGATTGATTTTACTTTTAAATGAAATTCTGAAAGTGTAATCTTTTTAATTTATAATTCCAAAAGCACATGAGATGTGTATAAGAGACAGACTTTATGTCATTTTATCTAATTTTAGAAAATGCATAAATATTTCTTTTTGTTAGAAGAGTCATGAAATGAACTTGTCTTCTTTTCATGCATAAAAGTAATGAATCAATGATTTTTGGAAAGTCTTAATATTAAACATTATAAACGAGAGCTATTAAAAGATCAATAAGACTGATAGTCATTTTTTCATTTTAATACAATCTATTTTTGTATATGGCATAATTTGAAAATTTTAAAACTGGATGTCATTTGTCCCAACATCAAACTCTATACTTTGTAAATTTCATCTTTGTCATATATATATTTTCTTTTAGGACTCTATATTTTATTTCATGCAATTTCTAAAAGGTCTGGCAAGTAGCAAAGCAAAACCCCCTCACTGCCCTAATAAACATTTTTAGGGGAAGCTAATGTCATACTGTCTTCTCCAAATGAATTTTAGATATAGCATGTCAGGTCCTACTAAAAAATCTTGTTGGCATTTTTATTAGGATGCAGGGGCTTTACAAATTAATCTGGTAGAATTTATATCATCTCATCAGTAATATGCACAGTTTTCCATATATTTAAGATATTCTTAGCAAGAGAACTGTAACAATTCTTTGTACATCCTTATACATTTAGAATTGACATAGGAAGTCCTGTGGATTTTGAGGTTGTAATAAATCTACAGAAAAGTTTACATAGAGTTGACAGTTTTACAATACAGAGACTTCCAATCCTTGAAAATGGCATATCTCCACTTACAATGGAGATTTTCTCCATGTAGATCATGCCTTTCTTTCATTAGATCTATTCCTGGGTACTTGAGATATTTTTTGATGCTCTTGTAAATGTTCTTTTTAAATTTTGTTTCATTTGTTGCTGCTGTACAGAAGGCCAACTGATTTTTAAAATGTTATTTATTCATCAATCTTATTTTAATATTTATTGCATGTAATTTTAGGTTTTCTTTGTCAATTATCATTAATCATCTACAAACAACTGTTTTCTTATTTTTAATACTTTTTTTCTTTGCTGCACCGGCTAGGACCTTCAGTACAATGTTGAACAGAAATGTTTATATAGCAAGCACTCTTGTCTTATTCCTGATCTTTAAGAATACATTCACCATTTCATCATTAAGCACAGTGTTTGCTATAGGGTTTGTTTGTTTTGGTAGATTCCTACTAGTGGATTAAGGAAATTCTCTTCTACCTCAAATCTGTTACATTTTTTTTCATTAATATACACTAAAGTATATGAAATATTTTCTAACATTTACTGAAATTATCCTATGGTTTTAATATGTTAATGTAGTGATTTACAATTAATATATTTTCTAATGTCAAATAAATCTTTCATTTCTACCATATTGCTACATTCAGTTGGCTAAAAAGGTGGATTCACATCTCTGGCTACCCTCCTTTTGTAGAGCGTGGCCCTGCAATTTCCTCACTGCCTCAGTTCTCTACTCCCTTCAAACATAACTGTTTATATCTTATATTAGATACTGATGTTTTTCTGTAGCTTTTCTAATTATTCTCAGTTGGAGGGTTGGTCCAAACCACCTATTCTGCTACTTCTGGAAAGCTACAATCTCTGCTTCTTACATCTGAAATTATATCCTCCTTTTCATTCTAAATATTGTTTATCTGGGTATTCTATCGATCAATTTAATGAGCATGTTTCATTATTCTTTGTCTTTTCAAAGACAAATCTTTCTGTTGAGTATTTTTAGCAATCACATTATCCTGAGAAACTATTTAAGGACAATGTTTTGAAATATGTGGCCTTCTAAGAGAGGAATTCTTAACTCATCTTTGTGTGTGTGGGGGGGGAAAAACCATGAGGCAGCTGTTACATAAGTGTGATATTAAAAAATACTAAATATTCAATAGTAATATAAATTAACATATGAATAAAAAATTTTAAATTCAAAAGATAAAAACAGGCTAACCTATAGGTTATAAAAATGCTTGCCAGTGATATTAATTCTAACTCAAATTGTTTATCAAATTATTCTAGTAACTCCCAAACATTTATTAATTTTAGAAATTGTAGCCATAATTATCTCTTTGACCCAGATGCCTTTGTTTGGACCATGAACTGCCATAGGAAACTGCATAAAGACCCTCCAAGAATCTCCATATTAAACAGGTAGTCATTCATATAAAACAAACTTATGGTTACAAAAGAGGAAGGAAGGAATGTTAAATTAGGAGTAGGAGATTAACCGATACAAACCACTACAGATAAAATAGATAAGCAACAAGGATTTACTATATAGCACAACGTATAATCAACATCTTGTAATATCTATAATGGAAAAAATGTGAAAAAAAAAAACATATATCTAAGTCACTTTTCCATACACTTGAAACACAATATTGTAAATCAACTATATTTCAGTTTTTAAATTCCTTATAAATAGGTAGTTATTAAGTTACTTGTGGTCTTGATAAGAAAAAAAAAAAATCACTGTTAATAGCAGTAAAATTGTTCATGGAGCTGAATCCTCTTTTTAGCTTTTGCTCCAGTTAACAGTAAGTATACTGGAAAAATTTTAGCCCTTATAACGCTCGCTGTTAATTTTTACATTCAATTGTATTAATAACTAAGTCACAAAATAATTGATACATCATATTTGATGATATCAAACCTAATCCTTCAGCCCAGATGAGACATAATGTAATACAGTAGTTAAGGGCATAAACCAGAGTACAAATCCTTTGTGTTTAACGTCCTTTCTGCATCTCAGTACTCTTAACTAAATGTTTCTGATACAGAGAAGACTTTATTTTGGCAGTCATGTTCATTAATAAAGTGAATGTTATTAATGCCTATGGTGGGTATGTATTCAGTGGCTTTTGGCAAAATTATACCACTAAATAAAGGTGAAATTCAGTAGGAATGATAAGATCAGGGATCTGTACCCATATGGTATTCATCCATAAACCACCCCACTGACCTCATTTACCTGCCATGGGTTCTATCCTGCAGTGGGTGTTCACACTTTGTCAAGAGAATTAACGTTTGGATGGTGCCTCCAGTAGTGCCATTACTCTCATCTGACTGCTCCTTTTATCTCTGGATCTCCCAAGAGTCTAGTCACCACAAATGGGTTACTCTAGGAGATCCTATGGAAGATGCTTAAGTACTAGGACGACACTCAGTGGACTTGGGCAGTAACTATTCAACCACCATGGATATATATTAATATTCTAACAACTGGTACAGCTGAACCAATGTGTACTAGCTGAACATCAGGCCTGAATGCAGTACTCTATACATACTCTTTAGACATAGTACTGTTTCTATGTCTGCCTGATTAACTGAGGTATGCTATAATGTACATTAATATCAACTCTATGATAATAAGTTTTCTCTTTTCTCCTTGAAGTTATCAATTTTGGATGTATATAAGTTAAAAAACTCAATTTCAGAATTTTTTTATTTTTCAGGTGAATTGATCTGAATATAAAGTAACCTATGTCTAGTAATTTTTTTGCCTTAAAGCCCATTTTGTTGATATTAAGTATAGCTCACCTGCTTTCTTTTGCTTAGGTGTTTGATATACTCTCTTTATCTTTGTACAAAAAGTACATTTAGTACTTCTATATTATAATTAGTAATATTTGTATTTATTTTCAATGATACTTTGTGTTTTATTATACCTTTTCTACTTTTCTTCCCTTTCCCTTTCTTGTCTTCTAGAATATGTTTTTCCTCATTCCAAAATTTTTTCTTCTTCTAGTCCTGAAATAATACACTATTTGTCTTTTGGTGGTTACCTTGTAGGGCTTTAGTACTTCTATATTATAATTAGTAATATTTGTATTTATTTTCAATGATACTTTGTGTTTTATTATACCTTTTCTACTTTTCTTCCCTTTCCCTTTCTTGTCTTCTAGAATATGTTTTTCCTCATTCCAAAATTTTTTCTTCTTCTAGTCCTGAAATAATACACTATTTGTCTTTTGGTGGTTACCTTGTACATTTTCGTATGTACATATTAAAGCCTAAAGTTAATATATCACAATTCTCCCTCAAAAAAATAAGGAACTTCGAACATTCCTTCATAATTTATATGCTATTGTTGTCTTCTATTTTAGCTACATCTTTGTTAATCCCAAAAGACAAAATCAGATTGTTTTACATACAAATTTCCCACTTTATTTGATCTTCATTCCTTCTAATATCTCAAGACCTTACAGCTGAAAACACTTTCTTCTCTCTGAACTTAGAATTCCATTACTGAAGGTCTGGTGGCAAACTTATTGAGCTTTGACTGGATGCTTATGTATTCATCTCATCTTTGTTCTTGACAAGAACAAAAAACCCATATTTGCTCGGTATAGACATTCAGGTTGGCAGTTTTCCCCAGCATACTGAAATGTAATCACCACTATCCTCTAATTTACACTATTATTGATGACTGGTTGGCTTTCACTTGCATAGTTACTCCTTTGAAGGCCTTTTTCCCTCTGGCTTTTATTATTTTATATCTGTTGTCCTGCAGTTTCCTATATGGCAAGGGAGAATTCCTGCTAGGGGTGTGTCAGGTTTCTTAAATCATTTGATACCTTTCTTCAGTTCTGGAAAGTTCTCAGCTATTGCTGCTTCAAGTTTATTTTATCCTATTATTGCATTTTCGTTAGGAACTAACCAGATACACAGTATGCATTTTTCTCTTTGTGCTTTGTGTCACCAATTCTCCTTTATATTTTCAGTCTCTTTGCCTCTCTTGTCTGCAACCTGGATAAGTTCTTCACTTCTATTTTCCACTATACTAATTCTCTCTACATCAGTGCCTAATGTATTCTTATAGAGGATAGCATAACAAAGTCCATATTATTGCAAATATTATCAAATTTCCTTTTTCAAAATGCCATTTTAGGAGGTGACACACTTATCTTGACAATGCTGCTATTACTTAAAACATTTTACAGTTCTTTACAAATTACCTTCTGGTCCATGTAGCCTTCATTTTTCTTTCTTAGTGCCAAACTGTTTCTAGTCTGGTCTCTATCAAATACTTAATTTTATTTCTTACCTTCTGTTATCACCTCTTCTTTTTGTACTGAGAAGTCCTTGACAGTGGTTACAGTATCCAGTAAGCTGATTTAACTTATATATAACTGAAGGATATGCGAAATCATCTCATTTAACAAGATATGTCAAATTTATTTAAAACCATTTTAAGTCCTATAAGAACTGGGGCATATTAGATGTAGTCAGAAGACTAAAAAATTAAAACACTGAACTATTCTCACCTATTACCTTGACAGAAATGAAAAAGAATGGCAATGTGCAATACTGGCAAGGGTATAGGAAGACAAGCACTTTCATTGGGACTGAGAAGAATAAGGATTGGTACAAAGGGGAATTTAATAATAGGAATCCAAAATCTTCATAACCTTTTACTCATTCTAAGGACTTACTATAGGGACATAAATTTAAAATATCAATTTAGAGGTTTTAACTAATGAAAAATTTTAAACAATGCTGTAGAAATATATTCATTAACATAGATAATTTATAATGTATGAAAAAAGGCAGGCTACACAACAGCAGGTTCTATTTTTACGTTAAAATAAACATACAAAGGGAGTGCCATGTGGTGCAATGGTTAGGACTCTGCACTCTCACTGCCATGGCCCATGTTCAATCCCTGGTCAGGGAACTAAGACCCACAAGCTGCACATGGTGCAGTCAAGAAAAAAAATTTTTTTAACAAATAAAAAAGATATATACAAAGAAAAAGATTCCTTAGATATCCATTTACTCTCTGGAATCATAAAGGATATTTAGCTTCTTTTAGTTTCATTTACTGTCTAGGTTTTCTACAGTAAGTAACTAGTAATTGTATAGTTGCATGTTATTGGATGAAACATCAGGGTACCACCCTTTACAAAAATGTTACTATAGGAAAACATAGCCCATATTCAAACAAGAACTGTCAGTAATATACTCCTCATTCTTATAGTACTGGTAATGAGAATTCCTTCTTCATAACTCATTCTATCCCTCTCACCCCCTACCTAGAATTCCACCTTCAAAGAGTAGAAACAACTATTTCTGAAGGCCTGAGAGAACAGGTAGGAGGCTGGAAGGAAAGGAGCTGAGATATGCTGAAGAGAGGAACTGAAAGGTTATGAAGAACAAACTGCCTGTATTTTGGGAGAAACTTTAGGAATAGCACTTGGTTGGAGGAAGGAGTGAGGAGAGGAGGTTCCACAGCTAAACTTCAGCAGAATAGTTTCTCCTCTCACCAATCTTCCCTGTATTCAGGTGCACAGTCACTGTTTCAAGTCAACTACTATATTAAGAAAAAGCATTTGCAAGTGAAATGAAATAGGGTGTACCTGCTCAGTGACCCCAGATTCTGATACTTGGCTCCTTCGTTAGCATATTTTATGTCTTTCTTCAGCACATTTTTTTCCTTTGTTAACCTATCGTCTTTCAGTTTCTCTAACATGATATGTTAGAGAACCACAGGTCGTTTGACATACCAGTTCCTTCATCTGAAATATTTCTATCCCCTCCCCAACACTGTCTTGACTAATTTATCTCCTACTCATCTTTCCATCTTGGTTAAGTGTCATTTTCTCAGGGAAACCTTGAACACCCTAGTCCACAACAGGTTCTTTCCAGCCTTTATCTCAACTTGTAAATATACATTATGAAATTATCTAGTATGCTTATTAATTTCTAGTTGAACCAATAGGTCCCAAGACTAATGAACGCGATGCCATTTGTCGTTTTGCTCACCACTGCCACCTCTGCCTCTGGAGCATAGCAAGTGTTCAACAAATACATGCTGACTAAGTGAATGAACAACTAAGCAAATGACTAGGAATCCAGAGGCCCTGATTTGGTATGAGTTGTATTATTTATGTCCCCTTATGGTGGAACCCTGTGTAGTTTTTCCTTTGACTGCTGTTGAACTTGTTCCTGTACTCAAATAACAAAGTTTAAAAAATAGATATCACTTTGAAAATTCTCCATAGCTCAAAGTAAACCGAGGCCAAACATGGTATTTTAATTATGCAAAAAAAAAGACTAGATACCATTAACAGAACATCTAGTCTAGTCTGGAAACTTCACAGATGCCCACGTCACAAGATATCTCTCTGCAGGATCTTAGTATCTTACTGGAGAAAAAGAACGAAGGAACCCACACTTGTCCCCTAAGCGCAGGTCGGGAACAGGGAACAGGGATTCTGCAGGCTCCATACCCTTGACAAAGCTTAGGTGGGAAAAACATGCCTAGGGTGTCAGTGGGAAATGGTCATTTATTCAAAGTGAACTTATTGAGCATCTACGGGGTACCAGAAAACCTTAGCTCTGGACTGGCTCTGACAAACCTGCCGGGGTTGCTTCAGTCACTTCAGAGAGCTCTGGTCCAGAAGAGGAGCAAACCAGCCCCGGGTTCGCCTACCTCCAAGTGCCGGACGGGGCCTCCAACAGCGACAGAGCGCTTCACAAAGTCAGGGGCCCGAAAGCCGGCCGCCCCACGGGCACTCGCAAACCCCAGGCCTGGCTGGGCGAGCGGGCCAGGCGGCGCGGGTCCCCGCCCTGCGAGGGGCCGCGCTTACCCGTCGGGCGAGTACTCGAGGTTGAAGACTGCCCCGTGGGTGCGGGTGCTGAGGTACACCGAATCCGCGGGATGGATGGAACCATAGAGGTTAGTCATGGTGCGGAAATTGTCCCGCGCCGGGTCCACGAAGAGCCCGCGGCCCAGGCTGCGCTCTCTCAGCCACCCGAAGAGCCGGGCACCGGGGCCGCCCAGGCGGGCTCTGAGGCAGGGCTGGCCACGGCTCCCGGCCCTGCAGTCGGGCCCGGGTGGCCGGCGTTGCGGGGAAGGCGGGGAAGGATCTCCTTGAGCGGAAGCGGCCGAGGACTCTCGAGCTCCGGGCAGCCCGAGCTCCCGCGCGCGCCCGCCGGGGGGCTCCGAGGGGGCGCAGGGACGGCGAGGGCTGCCGCCGGGCGACGGGGGAGGGGCTGCGTCAGCCCTGGGCTGTAGTAGCGAGGGCGGGGAAGGGAGCGGCCCGGCAGCAGCCGCCTCTCTCCCGTAGGGTGCCGGCTCCTCAGCCCCGGCTCCAGCCGCCCTATTCCCTCCGGGGCTACGGAGCCCGAGGGGAAACATGGCCAACGCCCCCGCCCCCGGCTCCCGGCCGCAGCCCGGCCGGCCAACACCTCTGTACTCCCGCTCCAGCCGCCACTTCCGGCGTGCGGCCCCCTCACCTCGCCGGCTGGGAAACCCGCGCCGCCTCTCGGTATCATCCGCCGGGGACCAAGAAAGCGGAGACACCATTCGACTAGGGGTGCCACAGCCGGGAGGGTTGGAGGTCTAGAGCTACTGTGTGTGTGCGACAGTGAGGATGCCCAGGGCCTGGGCTGCATGGGGCAGCTCTAGCATCCGGGAACTGCGTGCGCTATTGTCAATATGTGGTTATCAGTGACCAGACTGTGTCTTTGGGGATGACAGGGTCTGACTGGTCAGTCCAAGAGGCTGAGTATGATTGGGTACTGTTTACATAATCATCTCTACTTTACACTGAGACCAACGAAGGTAAGAAATGACCATATTATGTGCTGCTCACACAGTAAGCAGCATGGTGTACTGCCTACTCAGCCTGGGAATCTAGGGACTCAGGTTTAACTTCTGCACTGAAAAGCCCTGGATGGCACAGCGCCTGGGGCTTACTGCTACCCTGGTGCTCTGCCCAGTTACCAGCAACTTTACCTACTAGGTCAAGCCTTTACCAAAGCCTTCCTCTCTGCAGGGAGCATACCCCAGCCAGGAGTCACTGATAGGAGCCGAAATCTGAATTCAACCCTACAAGCAGCAGAGCCCAAGGTCAATCCTGCTTACATCTGCCAAGCAGGGCATAGAGGGCATAATAGATGCTGTTAGTGCTGCTGAAGATAAATACATAGAATTCATTTGCAGAAAAAGCTTAACTGGAACTGAGGTGTTTCTTGGGGAGAGAAGGAAAGTCTTCAAGGAGGGGAACCTTGAGGTATAACAAGAGGTATAAGAAGGTATAAGAAATGACAACCCTTCCAGGCCTTGGGGTTTCCCTGGTGGCTCAGCTGGTAAAGAATCTGCCTGCAATGCAGGAGACCTGGGTTTGACCCCTGGGTTGGGAAGATTCCCCTGGAGAAGAAAAAGGCTACCCACTCCAGCATTGTGGCCTGGAGAATTCCATGGACTGTATAGTCCATGGAGTCACCAAGAGTCAGACACGACTGAGCAACTTTCACTTTCCAGGCCTTGAGCAAGAACTGAGTTACAGAAAGCTGTGATTTAGTGACAGTTTAGGATAGTCTGAAAGATGCCAGGAGGAAAGGAATGAGATTTAGACAGGGCTGAACATTCAGCAGGTCCTCCCACCAGCAAAGTTAGTAGTTATTCAATACTAACATGGGCAAGAAGCAAGTGTCTGGTGTTCAGAGAAGATCAAGGCTGCCATTCTTCTGGAGATATTCCTTGTGTAAGGGTTAGAGGTCTGTTTTATGATTAACAAATAATGTTCCTTAGTGACCCACAACTTCTGACAGCAACAAATGTTTATTAAAGGTCCTCTGCTTGATTCCAAGTTATGGCCAATGGCTAAAATTTCTTTGGTCTATAAAACTTTGACCATGATATTCACCAACATTATTAACTTTCTCAGTAAGTAAAATAAAACTCAACTTTCTTTCCTTTTTCTGCCTCCTTCCCTCAAAACTCAATGTTAAAAGGTTACATATTCCAAAGTATTTAAGAATATAATTCCAACAGAGCTCTGCAACAAGAGTTGTGCTGTCTCAAGATAATCAGGTTTCACAGCTCAGGCAATTCAAAATTAACTCACTATTGCTCCCAAACTGGTTAAGAACTGTTCACTGGCAACTTAGAGAATCTAAAGAAATCCAATGGAAACAAAACCATTTTGTAGGTTTGCATGTACATCTAAAAGTTAGATTAGTGAAAATGATTCCTGAAAAGTTAAGATAGCCAAAAATTTAACGCGGTGGTTGTGGTAACACATAGAACACGTCATTTAGTAATATCAGGTTTGGGGTTTTTTCCTTACACTTCTACTTAAAATGTTTCACCATTATTTTAAAACCTCTCAGTGAAAAAATAAAAATCACTAGAAGTTACCAGAGAAGGCATTAAATACAGAACAACTCTGTGCCTGCTTCTATTTACCCACTGCCTTTCAGAGCCCTTAACCACCACTGTGTTAACAAGAAATCTATTTCAAACTGAAGTCTATAGAACAATTTCTATGCAATGCTAATTTTTAAAAAACTAAAAAATGTTCAACTTCAACTGCTGAAATTCACAGGTATCAATTCAATAGAAATGCCTGAAGCATCTTCTGAAATCCTTTGCCCCGATACTCTTTTCCAATCCCGAAGTGCCTTTCCAATCACAACAAAAGTAAAAAAAAAAAAAGCAAAAGCACATGTGATATCCATCACATGTCCTTTTAGCATCAATCTCATTAAGGAAGCAGAGAACAAATTTGTTTACTTTCTTCCCTATCCGTTTTCTAAATATTTTTTTAAAAATTACTTCCCAACTGTGTCTTATAGTGAAATGTGCTAGAAATGTAAACACTGGCCTTTCTGTTCAGGCTTTTATATTTCAGGAGCAGCAGGTTCACTCCTGATGTCTTTGACATCATTGGTTCTGCCCATCAAATAGAATTCTTTGTTGGGAACAAGATTGACAAAATGAGCAAGGCGGTTGGACATGGCATAAAAAGCTGAAATTGCAGCTATATCCCAGGCATCTTCCTGGTTGAAGCCATGCACCTCGAGCTTTTTGAAATGGTCGTCTGTTATGTCATCAGCTTGGGAAACAGCAAGTGCAAATTCCAGCATTGCCTTTTCCCGGGCAGGGAGGTCAGACTTTCTCCAGTTGATACAGACCTATAAGAAAACACACAGAGGCAGAATTTCTGTCCATCACAACATAGCCAATAAAACACATGGCCTAACAAAAGAAGCATTAATGAAAAAACCTCAGATTAAAGAGGTGAAGTGAGGCCAAAATAAACTTTACAGACAGGAACTATCTTGGTCAAGTTCAATATAATGCAAACCTGGAACTCTGTCTCTACCAGGAAATCTTTGCTCACTCCAACTACAAGTACTTCTTTCTCCTCTAAACACCCATAGCATCAAAAACCTCAGAACCAAGATTCAGAGACTCTTAATGCATAAGGGCCTGCAAATATCAATCTTTTTGTATGAGAAAAGTGAAACTCATTATCCCTTTGTCCCCACTTAATTGCAAATTAGTATCAGCTATTAAGCTGATACTTAAGTAATGACTATGTGCTAAGAATGTGCTCAATGCTTCATATTCATTATCTCATGTAATTCTTATAAAAATCCTAGGAAGTAATGTTTTTTATTAGTCACTCCCAATTTTACTGGCAAAGAAACTGAAGCTCAGAGAGTTCACACACTTTCCCAAGGTCACAAAGCTACAGTGGCAGAGCTGGGATATGAATCCAAGTGTATTTGATTCCAGTGACTATATTGATAATCATTACCCTTACTAAAGCAAAATACTGAAAACTATTAATGACCTGAGGTTTCCCTGGTGGCTCAGATAGTAAAGAATCTGCCTGCAATGCAGGAGACCTGAGTTTCAATCCCTGGGTCAGGAGAAGAGAATGGCAACCCACTCTAGTTTTCTTGTCTGGAAAATTCCATGAACAGAGGAGTCTGGTGAGCTACAGCCCATGGGATCACAAAGAGTCAGACACAACTGAGTGACTAACACACACATACACACACACACACACTACCTACCTAAAAATTGGAAGAACAGTTGAGCAAATTGTGTGACAGTACATCCTATGATCACTAGGGAGACTGTTTGAGACTGGCCCTGGATGAGCAAAGTTCTGGTGAATAAGCAGGTGGCTCTGAGAAGGGCAAAGGTGATGATGTACCTGTCTCATTTAGCATTTGGCTGGCAACAGAGGCCCTCGGAACAATTTTCAAGGTCTCCACTTAGGTGGGGTCAGGAAGGAAGGTTGGAGGATAGGAAAAGACTGATGACCCTCCCTCAGGAATAAATGAAGAGAACAGAAACATCTGTTTCTGAAGACACATCTGGCTCAGAAGATCAGGAATTTCACTGTAGGGATGAGTAGGGTTTTGTAAGCTTGGTGACCAACCCATGTTTACTGTGTCTTTATCCTCGGTTCATTTCTCTGGAAAGAATTAGCATAACCTCTGACATACAAATAGCCTGACTCTGGACGAAACAAGTTAAGAGTAAGCTGCTGGCTAGGGGTTTGAGACCCATTTCACAACCAGTCTTGGTGGGAAAGAGCAGGTGGGGGCAGTTCCAGAATGGGAGACTGACAAGCCCAAGCTTGGGGCCAGCTGTACGAAGTAAAAGAAACCTTAAATCACCAGTCCAGGTTCAATGCATGAGACAGGGTGCTTAGGGTCAGTGTACCAGGATGTTCCTGAAGGATGGGATGGGGAGGGAAGTGAGAGGGGGGTTCAGGATGGGGAACACATGTACACCCATGGCTGATTCATGTCAATGTATGGCAAAAACCACTACAATACTGTAAAGTAATTAGCCTACAATTAAAATTAATTAATTAATTTAAAAAACTATTTAGGGCCCATCAGGAATAACTAGTGGATAGACTAAACTCACAAGGGCTTCCCTGGTGGCTCAGACAGTAAATAATCTGCCTGTAATGCAGGAGATGCGGGTTCAATCCCTGGTTGGGAAGATCCCCTGGAGGAGGGCATGGCATCCCATTCCAGTAGTCTTGCCTGGAGAATTCCATGGACTGAGGAGCCTGCTGGGCTACAGTTCACAGAGTCACAAAGAGTCAGACACAACTGAAGCGACTGGACATGCATGCATAGACTAAATTCATACTGGAAAATGCATACTATACAATGTAGCAGAGAGAGTATAAACTTTGAAAGTGGACTCTGCCATTCTAGTTGTGCATCCCACATTAATTCCAGGTCTGAACTTCAAAGGTAAAAGGGTTATAATAAGGTTCAGCTTAGGGAGTTGTGTGCATTTAAGAGAATGTGTATCAGGTCTGGCACAAGGCTAGAGCTTAGCTATCCCCTCGTCCCAAATACCACGTGCACACAGAAGCAAGTAGGCACAGGAATGGGAAACTGGCACGGGGAGGTGGGCACTCACCTGATCAGAGAGCACTGGGTTCTTCGAGAAGACCCTGTACCGGGCACTGTGGACAACCACGCTATATGAACACCTGTTGGCCAGGCTGGTCACCAAAATGATGAGCTCCTTGTCAGCTCTGCTGAGCTGGCCTGGGGAGGGAGAAGAGAGAAGAGCTGCCATAAGCCTGGAGAGCAGCACAGAAGAACCTAAACAGGCTCACCCATATTTTAGCAAGTTGCCCACCTACCTGCTCACTTATTCATTCCCAGTCCTGTGCTATGAGCTAACCTATTTTATTTTCTTCACAATACTTAACACTTTCTGAAGTCAACTTGGTCTTTTATTTCTAGTCGTTCACTATATTCTCCTTTCTGGAATATGCTTGAAAGTCTATGCATTTTTCTGATTTGTTCACCACTGTATACCCAGAGGAATGCCTAACAGATAGTAGTTGCTCAGAAAATATGTGAATGAATTACTAATTCAAGAAGTATTTTCTGAGGCCCATCAGGTACTAGACACTTTTTGAAAAGGAGGTTAAAAAAAAAAAAGACATTTTCCAACCTCAGGGGCCATGCTACTTCTACATAGAGAAAAGCAGAGAAGGGGAGAGTCCACTTTGGTACCTGGTACCATCTGGGAACTTTAGATAATCTTCACAACAGCTCTGCAGAAGAGGTATTAATACCATTTTACTAGTAAGAAAACCAAGGCACTGAGACATTTAAGTACTCTGTTGAAGCTCACATCATGATTTATGGCAGAATCAGATTTGAACACAGGACCTATCTCTTCCCTCTAGGATGGAGAGGCTGAGGCAGTTGTGGAAGATACAGCAGACAGCACCCTGCATGCCACTGGAAAAGGACCAATGAGGGAGGCTGTGGGAGGTCAGAGGAGAAACCAGAGTCCCTCATAAGTGAAGGCAGATAAGATGGACTTTGATGGAAACTTCAGATTCACAAAGCATGGATAGGAGACAAGGCAGCCCAGAGGCACAGTAAAGTGTGATCCAAGTTAAAGAGGAGAGATATCATGAGACTGGAGTGCTTTGGAGAGTAAAGCATAATTCACAGTTCACTTTGACTTGAATGGACACAACATGAAGAGAGGCTGAAGGAAATGAGGCTGGGAGGCAGGCTGGTGTCAAGCCATAGAGAGTCATGGTGCCAGGCTGCCTCCCATCTCTGCTGCTCACTCTTCCTTTAATAATAAAATCCCTTAGTTTTATCTGGGCACATGGCCACAGAGCCTCCCTTGCAGCTAGATGTGATGCAGGTCTAGCCAATGGAAAGTAAACAGAACTGATGGGTGTCGCTTTCATGTCATGACCATAAAGGAAGATATGTGTCCACACATACCCTTCTTTCTTTTTCTGCAGGTAGTAGTGGTAAATCCACATAAGCTTGTAAGCAAGGGCAATTCCAGATAGCAAACAACACTACACTGCCCCTCAAAAGCTCATATGAGACTATTGGAGAGACAGAGAAAAAAAATACCTTGTTTAAATCAATGTGTCTTTGGTCTGAGCAACAGCAGCCTAACCTGAATCCTAAGCAAGAAATCCATGATTACCAGTCTAAAGTCCCTGAACTTTATCTAGGGTGTTGTAGGGAGCCAGAGAGGGCCTTTGAGCACAATGAAAGTCGAGCCAGAGTTATTATCTAACTTATTTCTGTTCTATACCTGTAACCATCAAGTAACATTCAGACCTCAGCATCAGAATCCAGACAATGTCTCTGCCAGCTCCAGTCCTTCTGAGCTTCTCCCTAGCTCCACAGTAATCTGGAACTATGTGGGAACGAACTCTAGCAAGCAGGCACCTGGATCTTATCTAAAAATGACTTAGCACTTCCCCTGCACCCCCCACTTACCTGTTTTCTTGTTACAGATGACATTGTAATAAGCAAAGAAGGCTCTGAATTCCGATGGCCGGTGAGACAACACTTTAAATACATTTGGTAAAAATCCTGTCTGCAGGGAAGGAGAGAAACAAGGAAATGTAAAATAACAACTAAGAACAGGATTGGCAAATAGTAACTGGTAGTTCCCATACTGTCTGCTGAATGCCAGATGCAGTCTTAAGAAGGCCACAGCCTTGTGTCAAAGCACAACCCACACATCCTTTCATGTTTTAGGGGATTATAAGGGTTATTTCTAAAGGCATATGTAATTTCTTTTTACTAAGGCATTTTATAAAATTTAGAGAGTTGTATGTAAACTAAATGATATTTCTTAGAATTTAGGCTATACTTATTACCCCCCTTTTCACAGAGGGGCTGGTGGTGCTCATTTATTTCTAATAATTAAATCAGTAACAAGCCTTGATATTAGTAAAGTTCTGTAAAGTTCTTTCATACATCCCATCTCATTTTTTCTTCTCCACAACTCACTAAGGTAGGTACAGCAAGGATCATTATCCCAGTTTACAGATAAGGAAACTAAGGCCCAGAGAGGTTGAGTGACTTGTGCAAGCCAAACCAAATCTAAGAGGCATGTTTGTGATTTTGACATTGGGTTTTCTTTCCTTTTTTTTTTTTTTTTGTTTCAAGCCTGTTTTACTAATATCTTAAATAGCTGAACTTTAATATAGTATAGACATTCCATTATCACTTTATGTATCGTAATTCCATGTTTCACAAAAAGTTAATTTTCTTTTTACATTCTGTGTTAAAACAAAATTTACTGTTTTTAACATCTGAAGATTTTTTGCCCTTTTTAAAGACGTATTATATGATGAGTCATTGTGTTATATTTTTACCTCGCCATTATTTTCTCCCTTTCCTTTTTTATAAAAGATATTTATTTGGTTGCTCTGGGTCTCTGTGGCACATGGAATCTCTGATCGTGGCTGTGGCTCGATGGCTTAGTTGCAGCACACAGGATCTTGAGTTGTGGCACGTGAACTCTTAGTTGTAGCATGTGGGATCTAGTTCCCTGACCAGGGATGGAACCCAGGCCCCGTGCGTTGGGAGTACAGTCTTAGCCACTGGACCACCAGGGAAGTCCCTCAGTATGTTTTCCAATGGGATGCTATGGCAGACAACTATTGACTGCTACCCAGTAGCCATTCCTTCCCTCTTCTCTTGACAGTGAATACTGGATGTTGTTCAGATATCAGATTGCCATGGGCTCCAGGAAAGGTTAAATCCTCCCCCAACCCCACTAGGTGAATCCTGATTGATCTAAACCAATTATTTCTATTCTACTTGTCAGTGATTGGCCTAGGAATGGGCATGTGACACCATTATGCCAAATGAGAAATGAAGGGAAATCAGCTGGGAGCCTTCTCTCCCCAAAAGGAATATGAGAAAAGGGTATGACCTCCACATCCATTCTAGGAGCTATGCAAGGATGTAATGTTTGCTGCTGTTATACCCAGGGACCAGGAGGTCACAAGTGTGAGGACACAGTTATCATATCAAGGAAGTCAGAGCTAAAAAAGGCAAAGAACTTGATCCTTGATATCACTGAGCCACTGGATTAACCATCCAGGAATCACCCTGTTTCTGGACCTACTGCTAATACAAGACACTGAATTGTCCTTGCTGTTATATCAACTAAATTGGATTTTCTGTTACCTGTAGCTGAAAGCACTCTAACTGATAATAGATGCTAAAGTTCATTACTGATCTGGAAGACATAGTAAAAGAACCATTTATGTCTGCCGGGGCATGAGCTAAGGAAGAGGTGATGATGTGAGGAGGTAAAGACAGGTACTGAGAGAGAGGCTGGGGGCTCCAAACCTTTCCCACCAGAGCAGCTGGGTTTCTATACATTTATAAATGGATTTACATACAAGATTCTGTCTGGGGAAAAAATCCACAAAGTTTCAGCACCAAGTTTCAAAAACAAAGTTTAAAGTAAATGTCTGCATTCAGACAAGGGTTTTATAATTTGACAATATAAAGCATCAACTTTAAAAAGTACCCTTGGATTTCCCTGGTGGTCCAGTGGTTAAGAATCTGTCTGCCAATGCAGGAGACACAGGTTCAATCCCTGGTCATGAAAGATCCCACAGGCCTCAGGGTAACTAAGCCTGTGTACAACTATTGAAGCCTGTACACCTAGAGCCCCTGTTCCACAAGAGAAGCCACTGCAATGAGAAGGCTGCATACTTAGCCCCTGCTCACCCCAACTAGAGAAAGTCCACATGCAGCAACACAAAACCCAGCACAGCCAAAAACAAATAAATAAAAAATTTTAAATAAATAAAAAGTATCCTCAAGAAATAATCTGGGATGTTCAAAAAGATATCTGTATAAATATCTGTTACAAGTCACAAATATCCAAGATTGTGAGATTGCTGAAATAAATTAAAACATCTCTATTATACAGTGCTATATCATGCAGCCATTAAACGTGTTTTTTTTTTAACATGATGTTTTAACCTAGAAAAATGTTCGTGTTAACATGATCTCATTAAAAAAGTTACATGTATATTTATTTTAAAAAAATAGGGAAGAAGTGCTACAAGTGGCTGACTTTGGTGGAATTTTTGTTTTTGAAATTTTTGCTTATTTTTCTAATTTTTCAATACATAATTGCAGGAAGGATCAAGGTACCTCTCACATTTACTGAAGCATCTGGCACATATCTCATGGTTCTATCTCCACACCATATTACAGCGCTAAAGGGAACTACAGAACACACCTCAGTCACGCTGGGCAGAGAACTGAGTGACAGAGTTCCAGAACTTACAGGGCTGGGCCTAAGACAAGAGGAAAAAGTGCATGTTCTGACTGGGAACCCCAAAGGAGGGGCTCATCCACAGTGGGAACTTGGGCAGACCGCGGCAACCAGTTCCAGGGATTACACTCCAGCCAACAAAGGTCTGCACCGGCTGTGGCTCTCTGCATGAGGTGAGTGTCTCACCTTCTTTTCTATCTCCTCCATGAGCTCTAAAATGTCAAAAGGCAGGTCCTTTTTGTAGGGAATCGGGTAACGGCCGATGGGTTTGGACTTCTCTTCCCGGTGCTGAGACTCATAAAGGCGCAAGTTCAGGGTCACCAGAGGCAACTTTTTCCAAAACCTATTGGTCACAAGGCGAAGAAGAGACTGAAAGGAAACAAAGACAGGATTGGAATGGGGTACCAAAGGAATGGTTTGGACAGCTTGTTTGTATATCTGGACTTAAAAGAAAAAAATGGTACCTCCGGGGTCAATTCCCATTAATTACAACCAATTCTTGAGCAATCATGAAATGGATTCTGAGCTCAACAAGAAATAATGCTGTAATCCATTGATAATATCTGACACGAGAAGAGGATATTGAGGGCATGATGGTCCAAAAAACATATCTACAATGCTTGCCTTAAAGCCCAGCACAGATACCACCTAGGAGCAATAAAACCTCCTGGGGTTCTTCAACACCATGAAGAATTTCTGAAGCCTTTTAAGGCTACCAAATGATGGCCAGGATTTATATATATCATCTGCTGCCAATAGCAATGATAATAAAGCACCTAGTATGTGTCAGGTCTTCTGCATACACTCCCCAAAACTACCAGCAATCCTGTACTTTACAGATATGAAATCTAAGGATTAGATGGATTAGGTCACACAGAGATAAAATTCAGGTCTATCTGACTCCAAAGTCTTCATTATTCTCACTTTACAATCCTGTCTCTTAAAAAAAAATCTAACTAAAAAATATAGAAAACTAACAACTTTACATTTATTCTAAATGAAAACTGAGAAAAACCAACATAAACCTAAAAGGGCAACCTCTTTATTTTTTTTACATTAAAAAAATTATAGTTGACTTACAATGTTGGGATAATTACAGCTGAACAGCAAAGTGATTCAGTTATACACACATACATGTATACATACATATATATCTATGTACACTCTATTTTTAATATTCTTTTCCATTATGGTTTATCATAAGATACTGAATATAGTTCTCTGTACTATACAGTAGGACCTTGTTGTTCATCCTTTCTATATATAAAAGTTTGTATCTACTAACTGCAGCTTCCCACTGCATCCCTCCCTCAACCCCCTTCCCCATGGCAACCACCAGTCTGTTCTCATGGCCATGATTCTGTTTCTGTTTCTAGATGGGTTCATTTGTGTCATATTTTAGATTCCCATATAAGTTATATCATATGGTATTTGTCTTCTCTTTCTGACTTCCTTCACTTGGAATGATAATCTCTAGTTGCTGCAAATGGCATTATTTTATTCTTTTTAACGACTGAGTAGTATTCCATTGTTTATATGTACCACATCTTCTTTATCCATTCACCTCTCAATGGACATTCCCACATCTTGGCTACTGTGAAGCGTGCTACTATAAACATAAGGATGCATGTATTTTTTGAATTAGTTTTATCTGGATATATACCCAGGCGTGGGATTGCTCAATCATATGGTAATTCTATGTTTAGTTTTCTAAGGAATCTCCATACTATTTTCCACAGTGGCTGCACCAACTTACATTCCCACTAACAGTGTAGGAGAGTTCCCTTTTCTCCTCATCCTCTCTAGCATTTGCTATTTGTAGACTTTTTAATGATGGCCATTCTGACTGGTGTGAGGTAGTAGCTCACTAGAGTTTTGATTTGCATTTCTCTAATAATTAGAGATTTGGGTCATCTTCTCACGTGCCTATTGACCATCTGCATGTCTTCTTTGGAGAAACGTCTATTTAGGTCTTCTGTAATGGGTAGCCTCTTCATGCATTTTACCATACAAGGTTCTAAAATGGGTGCAAGAAAACAAGATTATGCTTTCCTAGAAAACTCAGTCTGGTCAGTAATCCAACTGTGAAAGATAGTATAATATAGGGCTGTCTGAAGCCCAACTGCCTGGGTCCAAATCCTGACTCTGCTACTTATATGCTATGTGACGAGGGGCATGCTACTTCTCTGTCCCTCCATTTCTTCATCTATAAAGTATGAATATAATAATACCAACTCATAGAGCTGTTATGAGGATTTAATGAGTTAATACACACAAAGCTCTTAAATCCTTGCACTTAGTAAATATTGTGTATTAAATAAAATGTTACAGGTTTAAAATAAAGGTGTGATTAAAGTATATTGGGTACATTATGGATCTATCAATTGACATTTGCTTATATATTCAATATGAGACCCACAGAAAAGATCTGGACAGCTCCCTTCACAGAACCCACCTGCCAATACAGGAGACTTAAGGTTTGATCCCTGGGTCAGGAAGATCCCCCGGAGAAGGAAATGGCAACCCACTCCAGTATTCTTGCTGGGAGAATCTCATAGACAGAGGAGCCTGGCACGCTACAGTCCATGGGGTCCCACAGAGTCAGACACAACTGAAACGACTTAGCAACTTCACATCCTCTGGGGACCCCTGATGGGTTCTATGTACTGTATGTAGCAGCCTACCTGCCTGCCTTTCACATCTGACACCTCACCTATGTGCCAGCATATACATCCTACTAAAGGGGAAGGCTGTGAAACTCTGTAGCTTTTCTACCTTAGCTTTCCCTACCCATTAGCTAGGGTGGGGCAAGTATCTGAGTATCCAGGCCACAGACTGGCCACTGGTCCATGAGGCTGCTAGGCCAAAAAGCTCTGCCCACATAGATTCATACTCTTTGGGATCTGAACTGGGCAATCAGGAGTGAGCTAGCTGGCAATGAGAGCTGGAGCTGAAATGTCATGAGGTAAAGTCAGGCCACTGGGGTCATGCTGCTCAGTTATGCACCGAAGGAGCGAGAGAGAAATCCGGGGTAAATGGCAGCGATGAGAGGAGAAAAGACTCAGGATAGAGGGTCAGGAATAACACTGGTGGTAGGAGGAGGTGCAGACAGACAAAAAGAGGTAGGACAGAGAGTAACTGAGACTTGCTCATGACACAGTTCCCAGGGTCTGGCTGCAGAGGTCCTCTGAGGTACCAAAATGACCTCTCAGTTTCAGTATACACGTAACATGATGCTTACTTTTATAATACGTGAGACAGGACTCATGCATTGCCAAGAAAAATCAGAATGACAAGAAAGAGAAAGCAAACATGTCTTCTCAATAGATGAACCTCCTCTAACCCAAAAGAAACAATGGAAGTAAAGAGCTCCTATCACATAAGCTTATTTTAAAAATAAACAAAAAGTAAACACTCATAAAATGCTTAATACATACCTAATATTACTGTTGGCTGCTTTATCTATATATTAACTCAAGATATGTTGGTACTGTTCTTGTTCTCATTTTAGAAATGAGAAAACATTTCTCATTCTCTGTGCCATCTCAAAATAGGCACAGGAAAGATAAGTCACAAGAGCCTACAAGTCACAGAGCAGGATTCAAACCCAGGCAGTCTTACCTCCCAAGTCCACTGTGGACTTTGTGCTGTGTTGTATATACAAGCTCATTGTCAAGGACAACTACTACTTTTTTTTTTTAATCCCTAAATCCAAACTAATCTATAAATGTCAGGTCTTGTCCTCCTATTTCCCTAAACACTTTCAAACTTTTCATTCTGAACCTTGGATAACCAGAATACTATTTTAAAAGAACAACTTCCATTAGTACTTCACCAGGCTTATTGGTAGGAGCTTTACAGGTATTGTCCTCTGAACTTTAAATTGTCACCACTGTATATTCCTCCATTGAGGCACACCGGACCTCAGCTACCATGAATGAATTCAAGATCAGTACTGTTACATCTTTTTCAAGAGAAGCTGGAAGTTGAAGTTCAAAATAAGACCTGCTGTCAGCTTGATGATGCAGCAAGAAACAGGACATAGGACTATGTACTTAGCACAGAAAGGAAGCACCTCCTGTGATTGTGGGTAAAATAAAAAAACACAGCCACCTCCATCTTCCAGTTTCACAGGGCACTAAGCCCCAGATGCTGGACTTTTCACCTGGCACAGTCACCTCTGGACTGTGGACACATCTCTGTGGAAGTAGGGGGGGGCAGCTATGTCCTTGATTCTGTGATTCTATGTCCTTGACTCTGCCTTGCTTGTTTGCCAGTTTGATACTACACTGAAATAAAAACAACGTAAAGGTGATAGTATTTTTTCCAATCTTTGAACTCATACTGGGTGTTCTGGATTAGCTCATAAGAAATTTTGATGTAAAACTGCCTAATTATTAAATGTTGACTCAACTGTTTTTCCATGAGTACAGATGTGGCAGGACTGGGGGCCACTGGGGTTCTATTTTGGCTACATGGAGGTTCACTATAGTACTCTGCCAAATGTTATGTTTGGAATCTTCCATAATAAAACAAATTTAAAATGATAATTATTTTTTAAAAACCTGTAGGACAAATACATATTTTTTAAAAGTCTGTAAAATGTTAGCTTACATTTGCTAACGTAAAAAGCCAATTGATGAAACCATCTGAGGTATGTACACAGGCACAGTACTTGACATTAGATGAGTGTAAAATGACAGCTGTTATCAGTGAACTATAGGTTACAACTTTTAATTTTGTGAAAATATCAGATACTTCATGATTCGAAAATATAGAGACTGGGTTCCATTTTGTTGGTGGTGGTCAGTTGCTAAGTTGTTTGACTCTTTGGGACCCCATGGACTGCAGCACGCCAGGCTCCCCGTCCTTCACTATCTCCCGGAGTTTGCTCAAATTCACATCCATTGAGTTGGCGATACTAACCATTTCATCCTCTGCCACAGCCTTCTCCTTCTACCTTCAATCTTTCCCAGCATCAGGGTTCCACTGCCAGTGGTTATAGTACAGTTCAGTTCAGTTCAGTCACTCAGTCGTGTCTGACTCTTTGCAACCCCATGGACAGCAGCACGCCAGGCCTCCCTGTCCATCACCAACTCCCAGAGCCTACTCAAACTCATGTCCATTGCGTCAGTGATGCTATCCAACCATCTCCTTCTCCTCCTGCCTTCAATCTTTCCCAGCATCAGGGTCTTTTCCAGTGAGCTGGTTCTTTGCATCAGGTGGCCAAAGTCCTGGAGTTTCAGCTTCAGCATCAGTCCTTACAATGAATATTCAGGGCTGATATCCTTTAGGATGGACTGATTTGATCTGCTTGCAGTCCAAGGGACTCTCAAGAGTCTTTTCCAACACACTGTTCAACACCATCAATTCTTCAGCACTCAGCTTTCTTTATACTCCAACTCTCACATCCATACATGACTACTGGAAAAACCATAGCTTTGACTAGATCTTTGTTGGTTAAGTAATGTCTCTGCTTTTTAATATGCTGTCTAGGTTGCTGTTGCTGCTGCTACTGCTAAGTCGCTTCAGTCGTGTCCGACTCTGTGCGACCCCATAGACGGCAGCCCTCCAGGCTCCCCCGTCCCTGGGATTCTCCAGGCAAGAACACTGGAGTGGGTTGCCATTTCTTTCGCCAGTGCAGAAAGTAAAAAGTGAAAGTGAAGTCATTCAGTCGTGTCTGACTCTTAGCGACCCCATGAACTGCAGCCTACCAGGCTCCTCTATCCGTGGGATTTTCCAGGCAAGAGTACTGGAGTGGGGTGCCATTGGTTGGTCATAGCATTTCTTCCAAGGAGCAAGCATCTTTTCATTTCATGGCTGCAGTCACCATCTGCAATGATTTTGGAACCCCCCAAAATTAAGTCTCTCACTGTTTCCATTGTTTCCCAATCTATTTGCCATGAAGTGATGGGACCAGATACCATGATCTTAGTTTTCTGAATGTTGAGTTTTAAGGCAACTTTTTTACTCTCCTCTTTCATTTTCATCAACCTTGATGAAAGCAAAGCACCCTTTGCTTTCCGCCATAAAGGGTGGTGTCATCTGCATATCTGAGGTTATTGATATTTTTCCCAGCAATCTTGATTCCAGCTTGTGCTTCATCCAGCCCAGCATTTCACATGATGTACTCTGCATATAAGTTAAATAAGCAGAGTGGCAACATACAGCCTTGACATACTCCTTTCCCAATTTGGAACCAGTACAGCACAATCCAAAAAGAAAAAATTGGTACACTGGACATCATCAAAATTTAAAACATGCTTCAAAAGACACCATTACAAAGATGAAAAGACAATCCAAAAACCAGTAAAAAATATTTGCAAATCAATACCTGATAAGGGATTTGTACCCAGAATATACTTTAAAATATTTTATAATTCAATAAGAAAGCAAATAACACATTTTAATAGTTGATGCTTTTGAACTGTGGTGTTGGAGAAGACTCTTGAGAGTCCCTTGGACTGCAAGGAGATCCAACCAGTCCATTCTGAAGGAGATCAGCCCTGGGATTTCTTTGGAAGGAATGATTTCAAAGCTGAAACTCCAGTACTTTGGCCACCTCGTGCAAAGAGTTGACTCATTGGAAAAGACTCTGATGCTGGGAGGGATTGGGGACAGGAGGAGAAGGGGACGACCAAGGATGAGACGGCTGGATGGCATCACTGACTGGATGGACGTGAGTCTGGGTGAACTCCGGGAGTTGGTGATGGACAGGGAGGCCTGGTGTGCTGCGATTCATGGGGTCGCAAAGAGTCGGATACGACTGAGCGACTGAACTGAACTGAAAAGGTGTGAATAGACATTTCACCATATTAGTCATACAAATGGTCATTTAGTACATGAAAAGATGCTCAATATCATTACTTATTTGGGAAATTAAAACTAAAACCACAATGAATTAATGCTTCATACCCACTTTAATCAAAAAGACAATAACAAGTATTAGTGAGGATGTGGATAAACTAGGACCTTTATATACTGGTGGGAGAAATGTAAAATGCTACAGCATCATTAGAAAAGTTTGGCAGTTTCTTAAAAAGTTAAATATAAATTTATCACAAGCCCAGTAATTCCTATCCTAAGTACTCTATCCAAGAGAAATGAACTTATACATCCACAAAGCCTTGTATGCAAATGCTAACAGTATTATTCATAAGAGTCAAAAAGTGAAAACAACCCCAATAGCCTTCAACTTGTAAATGGATAAACAAAATGTAGTGTATCCATGAAATACTGGGTTGGCAAAAAAGTTTATTTGGATTTTTCCATAAGATATTACAGAAAAACCTGAACAAACTGTTAGGTAGGTAGAATAGTGAAAAGGAGTCCAAAATGGCTGTGGCTAAAAGACAAGGAAGGGAAAAGCCCGCGAAAATAGAACAAAAGAAGGTCGGAGGACCGGAGTGAGGACCTCAGGTAAATCAAGCAACACTCCTGGCTGGCTCCATTTACATAGGACAGGCCCAGGGAGAGATAAACATATAAATAGAGAAGCCAAAGCTAGCTGTCTCTCTCTCTCTCTCCCCCCAGCCCACTGGGGCACTCTTCTCGTGTCTTTGGATTGACGTGCCCTCACGCCTTGAAGATGGATTTTCCTGCTATCTTCTAAATAAAATAGAGCTGTAACACTGAGCTGTAACACTGATTTGTCTAAGAGCTATAACATGGTCCATTCGAGACCTGAGAGCTATAACACGGTCTATCCAAGACCTGAGAGCTGTGACACGCTGAGGGGGCTTTAATGTCCGTCACTCCAAATCTTTGTTGTGACGAGACAAAGAATCGAGGAACATACACTCGCGTGACAAAACTTTTTGACAAACCCAGTAAAATACTATTCAGAAATAAAAAGCAATGAACTACTAATACATTCTACAAACACAGATGAACCTAAATAACATCATGCTAAGTGAAAAAACCCAGACACAAAGAAACTACATGTTGTATGATTCCATCTATGTAAAGTGTCCAGAAAAGGCTAGAGAGACAGAAAGTAGGTTAGTGGCTGTGTGGGGCTGGGGTAGGAGGAAAGATGTTGATCACAAATGGACATAAGGGATCTTTTTAGGGTGACTGAGGTGATCTAAAACTGGATTTTGGTGATAGTTGCACTACTAATACATTAACTAAAACTAACTTAATTGTATATTTGAAGTGCATGAAATTTATAGTCTGTATAGTAGTTTTAAAATCCTGCATGTATGGGGGGATATAAAATATCATGTTTAGTTTGAGATTTGGAAAAGGTTTTGCCAGAATGGAAGAAGAGCAAACTTCTGTAACCCTGCCAAAGTTTTGTTTTTGCCATAGTTATTTTAAGACTCTGATAACGAAGTAACGCCTAGAGTCTGACCTAAGTGTACAGGAGAAGAGGTGGTTGCCTCCTGGGATAGGGACTAGAGGAACTTTTCTCGTCTTCCCATATTGAAACTCTTTAACTCCCTTCCCCCTACCCCTGGCAACCACCACTGTTTTTTTCCTTTGAAAACCTTGTAGACTTTTAAAACTCGTCACCTACATTATTTAATGGAAAATTAGAAGCGAGACACACATTTTCAAGGGTGGGAACCATGTTTTTCCTCAAATATATAGTTTTTAGCCTAGAGCAAAAGTAAACTAAGTAGTTCCTGCTGGGATATGTGACATAAAATACTAATTAAGCTAGAGAATTATCTGACAAGAGTAAGGCAATGGGACTCTTTCTGGTATAAAACTCCTTCACAGGTATAGAAACTCCTTCATGCGACGACTTTAATATAGTTTCTGCATTGGAGGGGTGTGCATAAACTTGGTAGTTTCAGTAGAGACAGATGCAGCATCTTTCTTTTGCCTGTAGATATCCAGTTGTCCCAACATTACCTGAGACAATAGTACTGGAAGATTTTTCTTCCCACAATGAATCGTCTTGGCATCCTGTCAAAAAGCAATTGACCACAATTGTGTGGGTTTACTTCTGTAGTCTCAATTGTATTCTGCTGATCTACATCTATGCTTATGCTTCTGGCTATCTTAATTACTTTAAGCTTTGTAGTAAATGTTGAAAGCAGAAGTATAAATCCTCTAACTTCATTCTTTTTCAGTTTTTTGGGGGGAGGGGGTGGTGCTTCTCTAGGTCCCTTGCATTTCTATATAAGTTTTAGGATCCATTTATCAAATTTTGCAATGAAGACAGTAGAGATTTTGACAGGGACTGCTTTAAATATGTTTATCACTAATTCTTCTGATCCATGAACATGAGAGTACCTTTCCAATTATTTAGATCTTTAATTTCTTTCAACAGTGTTTTGTGGTTCCCACAGTTTCAAGGTTATGTCTTTCATTAAATTTATTCCTAAATGTTTAATTCTCTTGCCTATTGTAAAATAGATTCCTTAGAATTTTATATATACCAGATCATAGCACCTGCAAGTTTTACTTCTTTCTTTCCAATCTAGATACCTTTTATTTTTCTTGCTAAACTGCCCAGGATACAATCTTGAATACAACGGTGAATAGAAGTGAAGAGAGCAGACTTCCTGGTCTTGTTCTTGACCCTAGGGAGAAAGCTTTCATTCTTTCACCATTAATTATGATGTTAGCTGTGGGTTTTTCCATAAATGTTCTTTATTAGGTTTAGGTGGTTCCTTTATAATTCGAGTTGTTGTTGTTTTTTTTTTTATCATAGCAGGATGTTGGACTTTTCCACATGCTTTTCATCCATGTATTGAGATGATAATGTGATTTTATTTTATTGATATGGTGTATTATATTGATTGATTTCAGATGTTAAAAGACCAGGTATTCCTGGGATAAATACCATTTGGTCGTGGTATGTAACCCTTTTTGTATATTATTGTATTCAGTTTGCTAGTATTTTGTTGAGGATTTTTGTGCTTATATTCATAAGGAATACTGATCTATGATTTTCTTTTCTTGTGATATCTCTCATTTTGATATTAGGGTAATACTGGCTTCATAGAACGAATTAGGCTATGTTCCCTCCTCTTCTATTTTTGTGGTAGAGTTTGTACTAATGGCTATTAATTCTTTAAATATTTGGCAGAACTCATCAGTGAAGCCATCTGGGCCCAGGCAGACTCTATCTTACTGCTATTACTGATGAATTTGTTCATCTTAAAACCTCTCATGAGACTCTGGGCCAGTTATCAATGTATTGTCACTTAGCTCTAAACTCACCCTTCACTGCCTGCTCTGAGAAAATGGATCTAGGCCTTTAAAACATTTTTCCTTTGCTATCTATCATGAAGACAAGCTTTGCAGGCAGACTCCCCTACAGAAGCACTGCAGAAGGAATGAGATTTGGTTGGTGGTTCCACTGTGCTCTCTGGCAGATATTCCTGCAGTACCACAGCTTCTCCAGCATCAGCTCCTGTTTTGTTTGGTGGGTGGAATCACCCAGCAGTCAGCAGTTTCCCCTAGCATGCTATTAGGCAGTTTTATAACAGATGCTTCCAAGAGACTCCTCCCCAGGAATAGCTTTCTCTCGCATCCTAGAAATGCCAGCAAGTTCTGAAGGGTTGGTTTCCAGCAAGTTCCACTGGCACAGATTTATTTATTGTCTGTGGTGGGTCTTCATTGCTGCATGTGAGCTTTCTCTAGTTGTGGAGAGTTCAGGCTTCTCTTTGTGGAGCACGGGCTCCACATGGCATGTGGGCTTTGTAGTTGCAGCTCATGGGGCTCTAGAGCACTGGCTCAGCAGTTGTGGTGCATGGGCTTAGTTGCTCCGCAGTATGTGGGACATTCCAGGACCAGGGATTTAACTAGGTGTCCCTTGCATTGCAAGGCAGATTCTTAATCACTGGACCACCAGGGAAGTCTGGCACAGATTTCTAATGACTTCCTGCCATTTAACAAGCCATAACAATGTCCTCTAAAACAAGGTCTCAAACAGGCCAGGCCAGTGGAGAGAGACTTTTGCTTAGGTGAGCTAAGTACTAGGAGTAATGGCTGTTCCTTATATCTGCTATTCTTAAACCCGTTAAAGCGCTCTTTCGTTCTCACAAGCCATAATCATTTGTGATTAAAAACGTTTATTACAAACAGATTCTCACTTGTGTAGTGATAATGGTGAGCATTTCGTTTAAATTCTTTACTTGAATAAAAATATTAACACTTCTATGGATTCTTTTCCTATTAACTTTTGTATATAAATTAGCATGCAGTTTATTTATGATTTTTAGAAACCTGTGAACTAAAAAAATTTAAAGATTCATTCACATTCTCCTTCTTAATGGACATCTATTCTGACTCCCACCTTCCTCCCACATAGAGGTAATTATTTCATATTTTGTACTCTCGGGCTGACCCCCAAATCAGGTTGTTATAGTCAGTTACACTTGGTATTTCCATGTGGTGACAGTCATTTCCCCAAGGGCAGGGACCATGATTCAGCTGGCTTCTGGGGTCATTGCGCAGCTCAATTCCTGGCCCAGAGCACAAGCTCAACTAGTCTTGACTCAAAGTAACAAAAACGCCCAACTTCACCAGTCAACAAAGAAAAGCAACCATGAGATAGCACTTTTCCAGCTTCTCAAGTAGCAAAGATTTCTAAACAGGAAGTTCTGGGAAAGAGTTCAGAAGGCCACGGTCTGGACCAACCTTTCCGAAGGGCAATTCGGTTATTTTCTTGAGGGCAACGCTAAGAAATGCGGCGGTATGTCCCAAAGGCAGTCGAGGGCGGTACCACTCCTGCTGCAAGGGATCCAGGCCCGCAAGTCCCCCAAACAAGTAGCCGGCCTAATTCACTCTGGTGGATACGCCCGAAAGACCCCACGCAACAAACGGAAAGCTACGCGCTGAAAGGCGCGCCGTCGACCGCACGGCCCCCGCCTCCTCTTCATTCCCCAATGGCAGCGGCCACTTTCATACCCAAAAAAAGGCTGCATGCGCCATTCTAAAAGCGAACTTCTCAACGAGCCCCCCAACACCCGCGTTCCCTTAGTCCGGGTCCGCGGCTCTGAGCCGGGCTCCGCACACTTGGTTGCGGTCTCGGCTTTCCACCCTCTCACGCGGGTGGACCTAAGCACCCCTGGGCCTGCCCACGGCGCCGGCCACGGTCACGGCCACGTGCGCTTACTCACCGCCGGAGGCACGACGCCGAGACAGCAGAGCACCGACATTGCGGCACGCGACACACGGACCAGGATGCCTCTAGCGTGCTCCGCCCTCTGGGCGTGTCGCGCAGGGCACCGCCCTCCAGGCTCCTTCGACCCGCCCTCCAAGCCTGAACTTCCGGTCTCCGGTGACTCTTCTTTTCCAGACCTATGCTTGCCACTGTGGACTTGGCATTGTACCAGACCAACAACCACGTGCGGACACACCTGCCCGAAGTGCCCTTGGTAGACCTCCTCAGCCAGATTTGGGCCACGTTTCTAACAGAGGCTCCTCTATTGACGTGAGGGTGTATGAGAGACAATCCAGGGGTCATTTCCTGACCTGTCTGGCCGGGACCTGAGGTCATTGAGTACCATACAACATGGCCTTGGGCCAGCTGCGATAGAGGTAGTCTTGGTCACTGAATACCTGCTCTATGCAGGCCCTCTGGAACTGGGTTGGAGTGGGGAGGAGAGAAAAACTTATCTACGCCATCCCTTCTGCAAAGGTAACCAAACAAGAACAGCTCTTGCAATAATCTGTCGCAAAACCAAAGTTACATTTCATTTGGCCTCTATTATTGTATTTGGGGCTTCCCTTGTGGCTCAGCCTTGGAGACGAACAGAGATCATTCTGTCATTTTTGAGATTGCATCCAAGTACTGCATTTCAGACTATTTTCTTGACCATGATGGCTACTCCATTTCTTCTGAGGGATTCCTGCCTGCAGTAGTAGATATAATGGTCATCTGAGTTAAATTCACCCATTCCAGTCCATTTTAGTTTGCATTCCAGTCCCCTATAATGAAAAGGACATCTTTTTTGGGTGTTAGTTCTAAAAGGTCTTGTAGGTTTTCATAGAACCGTTCAACTATAGCTTCTTCAGCATTACTGGTTGGGGCATAGCCTTGGATTACTGTGATACTGAATGGTTTGCCTTGGAAATGAACAGAGATCATTCTGTCGTTTTTGAGATTGCATCCAAGTACTGCATTTCGGACTCTTTTGTTGACCATGATGGCTACTCCATTTCTTCTGAGGGATTCCTGCCTGCAGTAGTAGATATAATGGTCATCTGAGTTAAATTCACCCATTCCAGTCCATTTTAGTTTGCTGATTCCTAGAATATCGACGTTCACTCTTGCCATCTCTTGTTTGACCACTTCCAATATGCCTTGATTCATGGACCTGACATTCCAGGTTCCTATGCAATATTGCTCTTTACAGCATCAGACCTTGCTTCTATCACCAGTCACATCCATCACTGGGTATTGTTTTTGCTTTGGCTGTATCCCTTCATTCTTTTTGGAGTTATTTCTCCAGTGATCTCCAGTAGTGTGTTGGGCACCTACTGACCTGGGGAGTTTCTCTTTCAGTATCGTATCATTTTGCCTTTTCATACTCTTTATGGGTTTCTCAAGGCAAGAATACTGAAGTGGTTTGCCATTCCCTTCTCCAGTGGACCACATTCTGTCAGACCTCTCTACCATGACCTGCCAGTCTTGGGTGACCCCACAGAGCATGGCTTAGCTTCATTGAGTTAGACAAGGCTGTGTTCCATGTGATTAGATTGACTAGTTTTCTGTGAGTATGGTTTCAGTGTGTCTGCCCTCTGATGCCCTCTTGCAACACCTACCATCTTACTTGGCTTTCTCTTACCTTGTACGTGGGGTATCTCTTCACGGCTGCTCCAGCAAAGCACAGCTGCTGCTCCTTACCTTAGACGAGGGGTATCTCCTCACTGCCGCCCCTCCTGACCTTGAACATGAAGTAGGTCCTCTCAGCCCTCCTGCGCCCACACAGCCACCGCTCCTTGGACGTGGGGTTGCTCCTCTCGGCCACCCCCCTTGACCTCGGGCGTGGGGTAGCTCCTCCTGGCTGCCGCCCCAGACCTTGGAAATGGGGTAGCTCCTCTCGGCTGCTCCTGCGCCTTTGCAGCCTGGCACTCTTGGCCGCCACCCCTGACCTCGGACGCGGGTAGCTCCTCTCGGCCGCCGCCCCTGACCTCGGATGTGGAGTAGCTCCTCTCGGCCGCCGCCCTGACCTCGGATATGGGTAGCTCCTCTCGGCTGCTGCCCCTGACCTCGGACGTCGGTAGCTCCTCTTCGCCACCTCCCTGACCTCAGACATGGGCTCCTCTGAGCCATGCTTCTGCAAGGTCCGTCGCAGCCGTCGCGCTTCTGCATTAGCATGCATTTATCTAGATGCTTTTCCAAAAATGTTGAAAAACTAGTGTGAAGTGAGTATTGAATAGTACTCAATTAGAAGGACTTTGGAGTCAAATAGATCTTAATTTGTGTCTCAGCCCTGTGAGCTACTCTCTGCTTGGACAAGTTATTTAACATCTAAACCTTCATTTCTGATCTGTACAATGGGAATAGTGAAAGTGCCTCCTTCATAGCGTTGCTGTGAAGCTTAAAAGTGACATTGGCTGACTTTTCATAAATAGGCATTGATGTGTAGATAGATCAATATTATTGTAGATAAGCCCACATTACTGAAGTATATTTTACATGCAGTGAGTTCTATCATTATTAGTGCTCAATCCTATGAGTTTTAATAAACCCATTCACTTGTGTAAGCATCACCTAAAGACAGAAATATAGAAAAGTTCCATTACTGCAGAAACTCCCCTTGTGTTCTTTTGTAGTCATCCTTTCCCCCAGCACAGCCACAGGTAACTACACTGATCCGTTTTCTGTCCCTATACTTTTGCTTTTTCCACAATGTCAAATAAATGGAGTCATACAGTGTGTTGTGTTTTCAGTCTGAGTTATTTTACTTAGCATAGTGCATTTGAGGTTATCCGTGTTGTTTATTTGTTCCTTTTTACTGATTTGTTCCTTTTTACTGATTAGTAGTATTCCGTCTGAATATACATATCACAGTTGGTTTAGCCATTCACCAGTTTTTGGACATTTGGATTGTTTCCAGTGGCTATGATAAATAAAGCTGCTTTGAGCATTTGAATATGACTCTTTTTGTGGACATATATTTTCCTTTTTCTTAAGTAAATACCTAGATATGGGTTTGCTGGGCTGTAGAGTAACTGTATACTTAACTTTATGAGAAACTACCAAAGTGTTTTCTAAAGTGCCTGCACTGTTTTGCATTCCTACTAGTAATATATGAGGGTTCCATTTGCTCCATATCCTTAGCAACAGTTGTCATATGCTGTGAGGTTAAGAGTCTAGGTTCATTATTCCTATCTATCCAGTTGTTTCAACACCATTTATGGAAGCCCAGTTCTTTCTCTATTGAATTGCCTTGGCATCTTTGACCATGTATGTATGGGTATGTTTTTGGACTCTATTCTATTCTGAGTCTCTCCTGATGCTAATACTGCATTTTCTTGATTACTGTAGCTCTATAGTTAAGTCATGAAAGCATGCAGTATAAGCACATAGTATAGTTTCTCCAACTTTGTTCTCTCTCATAATTGTTCTGCCCATTTGCAGTCTTTTGCATTTTCATATAATTTTTAGAATTAGTATGTTAATTTCTCCAGAAGAGGCTGCTTGGATTTTCATTGGGATTGCATTGAATCTTTTTTCCTGTATATTTATAGCAGCTTTAATCATAATTGCCAAAACTTGGAAGCAACCAAGATGTCCCTCAATGGGTGTATGTATAAATAAACTGGTGCATCCAATGGAATATTGTTTAGCACTAAAAAGAAATGAGCTATCAGGCCTTGAAAAGACATGGTGGAACCTTAAATGCATACAGGCATACCTTGTTTTATTGTGCTTTGCTTTATCGCCCTTTTCAGATATTGCATGTATTTTTTTCTTGTGGTTTTATTGAAACATAGGTGACATACAGCACTGTGTAAGTTTAGGGTGTATGGCATAATCATTTGACTTACATACCTCATAAAATTATTACCACAGTAAGTTTAGTGAACATTAATCATCTCATATACAAAAATAAAAGAAAAAAATATTTTTCATTGTGATGAGAACTCTTAGGGTTTACTCTCAACAGCTTTCATATATAACATACCACAGTGTTAATTACATTTATCATGTTGTAAAATTCCTCTCTAATATTTATAAAGGAATTTTCTACATTTTTACTACCTTCATCCAACTCCCCCTTGCCCCACCCCAACCTCCAGTAACCACATATCTAATATCTTTTTCTATAGGTTTGTTTGTTTTTGAGGTATAATTCACCCACAACATTATGTTATTAAATAGTTCCTGTTGTACAACATAGTGATTCGATATTTCTATGCATTTGTAAATGATCACCACAATGTCTAGTTACCATCTGTCACTATTCAAAGATACTACATTACTTTTGTTTAGCACTAAAAGGGAACTGTATTCCCCACACTGTATATTTCATACCCATAGCTTCTTTATTTTGTGGCTGGAGGTTCTAATTCTGAATCTCACTTACCTAGTTCTCTCCTTCCCTCCTCCCACCACCTCTGGCAACCACCTGTTTATTCTCTGTACCCATGACTCTGTTTCTGGTTTGTTTATTTCTTTTTCTAGAGTCTACATATAAATGCAGTTACATTATATTTGTCTTTCTCTAACTTATTTTACTAGTATAATGCCCTGTAGGTTCATCCAAGTTGTCACAAATGACAAGACTTCATTATTTTTTGTGGCTGAGTAATATTCCATTATACACACACACACACACACACACACTCCCCGCATGTTCATTAAACAGTCATCTCTTCATAGCACTTAGGTTGCCACTTAGGTATATTTTAGCTGTTGTAAATAAGGTTGCAGTAAACATAGGGGTACATATATCTTTTCGAATTACTGTTTTTTTTCTTCAGATAAATCCCCAGGAGTCAAATTGCTGGAGCACATAATAGTTCTATTTTTAAGTTTTTAAGGACCCTCCATACCATTTTTCATAGTGGCTGCATCAGTTTATATTCTTGCCAGCATTGCATGTGGATTCCTTTTTTTCTACATCCTCGCCAACACTTGTTATCTGTTGTCCTTTTGATAATAGTCATTTTGACAGATGTCAGATATTATCAAACTAGACTACTTCCTCATACCATATACAGAAATGAACTCAATTTGGATTAACAACTTAAATATAAGACCCCAAACCATAAAACTCCTCAAAGAAAACATAGGTAGTATGCTCTTTGACATCAGTCTTAGCAATATTTTTTTAATATGTCTCCTCAGGCAGAAGAAACAAAAGCATAAATAAGTAAATGGGACTTTGCATTGACTCTTCAGAATAATGTGATGAGTATGGTAGGCTAAATAATGTCCCTCAAAGATATCTACTTACTAATCCATGGAACCTGTGTATATTACCTTCTCTGGCAAAAAGGTGAATATTACCTTATATGGCAAAAGATATGATTAAATTACAGATCTTGAGATGGGAGAATATCCTGGTTTATCCAGGTGGGCTCTAAATACATTCATGGGTTTCCATAAAAGAAGGAGGCAGAGGAGATACTATAAAGAGAAGACAATGTGATTGAAGCAGAGAAAGAGATTTGAAGATGCTGCCCTTCTGATATTAATAATGGAGGAAGGAGCTCAAAGGAGTACAGGGAATATAGCTCTAAAAACTTGAAAAGGCAAGGAATGGATTCTCTTCTAGTCTCTGGAGGGAGCATGGCTCTGCTGACACCTTTGTTTTAACCTAGTGAACCCCATTTTGGACCTTTAGCCTGCAGAACTGTAAGAGAATAAATGTGTGTTGTTTTAAACCATCATGTTCATGGTAATTTGTTATAGCAACCATAGGAAATGAATAGAGGATGTAAATTTTAACAGTATTGAATTTTTTAATCTGTAAAAATGGTGGATCTCTCCATTTGTTTAGATCTTTAATTTTAAGACTTCTCAGATAGTGCTAGTGGTAAAGAACTCTCCTGCCAATGCAGGAGACATGAGAGACACGTGAGGGTTCAGTCCCTGGGTGGGGAAGATCTCCTGGAGAAGGAAATGGCAACCCACTCCAGTATTCTTGCCTGGGAAATCCCATGGACAGAGAAGCCTGGCAGGCTGCAGTCCATGGGGTCACAAAGAGTCAGATATGACTGAAGCATTTAGCAAAGCTACAAAATTTTTTTGGCAGTGTTTGTTAGAATTCAGAATCTAAGTCTTGAAAATATTTTGTTAAGTTTGTCTTTAGGTATTTCATACTTTGATACTGTTGGAAATGGTAGTTTTTTCATAAACTTCTGATTTTAAATATTATTTCTTATAGGAAAGTTGCAGTAAATTATAGTTTTTAAAAATCTGTGTTCATTTTCTCATTGCTAGCATATAGAAATGCAGTAAATGTTTTCATTTATTTACCTTGTATCCTGCAACTTTACTAAATTCACTAATTAGGTTTGGTAGCTTTTTTGGTCGAGTACTTAGGATTTTCTACATAGGCAGTCACATTGTCTGCAAATAGTAGATTTACTCCTTCCTTTCCAAATCTTTATCCTTTTTATTTCTTTTCTTGTATTATATTTGTGGCTGGGGCTTCCAGTACAATGTTGAATAGTTGTATTGAAGTGGACATACTTCTTGTTTACCATCTTAGGGGGAAAGTATTTAGTCTTTCACCACTAAGCATTTTTAACTAGGTTTTTTCTAAACATGAAAGTCGCTCAGGCGTGTCCGACTCTTTGCAACCCATGGACTATACAGTCCATGGAATTCTCCAGGCCAGAATACTGGAGTGGGTAGCTGTTCCCTTCTCCAGGGGATCTTCCCAACCCAGGGATTGAACCCAGGTCTTCTGCATTGCAGGCAGATTCTGTACCAGCTGAGCCACCAGGGAAGTCCAAAGGCCCAGAGCCCTCGGCAGCAGACACTGAAGGAGACTGTCAGGTTTTTTCTAGATACCCCTCTATTCCTAATTTGCTTAGAGATTTTATCTTGAACGAGTAGTGAGTTATGTCAAATGTTTCTCCTGGAACTATTGAAATAATCATATGGCTTCTCTTTTTCATTCTATTAATACAGTGAATTACATTGATTTCAAATGTTAAGCCAAACTTGCAGTCCTGGCTAAACCACACTTAGTCATAATGCAGTATTCTTTCTATATATTGTTGGATACAATTTCCTGTTTTTTAGGGGTTTTGCATTGGCTTTCATGAAAGATACTGGTTTGTAGTTTTCTTTCTTGGTCAGGTTTGAGTATCAGGGTAATGCTAGTAGCTTCATAAAATAAATTGGGAAATGTTCATCTCTCATCTTTTTCTGCAAGAGTTTGTGAAAAATTGGTACTATTTCTTCCTTATGTGTTTGGTAGATTTTGTCTGGGCCTGGCATCTTTTTGTGAGACTGATTCTAACTACAGTTTCTGTTGTTCTTTAAATAGATATAGGAATATGAAAGTATTTCTTCTTGTGTGAACTTCAATAATATATTTATTTCAAGAAATTTGCTTGCTTGAAGCTGTTCATAATATCCACTTCTAATACCTGTAGGATTTGTCATGATGTCCCTGATTTCATTCCTGGTATTAGTAATTCATGTTTACTGTTTTTTTCTTGATCACTCTAGCTATCAGCTCAGTTCAGTCACTCAGTCGTGTCCGATTCTTTGCAACCCTATGGACTGCAGCACACCAGGCTTCCCTGTCCATCACCAGCCCCCAGACCCTGCACATATTCATGTCCATTGAGTCGGTGATGCCATCCAACCATCATCCTCTGTCGTCCCCTTCTCCTCCTGCCTTCAGTCATTCCCAGAATCAGGGTCTTTTCCAATGAGTCAACTCTTTGCATCAGGTGGCCAAAGTATTGGAGTTTCAGCTTCAGCATCAGTCCTTCCAAAGAATATTTAGGACTGATTTCCTATAGGATTGACTGGTTGGATCTCCTTGCAGTCCAAGGGACTCTCCAGAGTCTTCTCCAACACCACAGTTCAAAAGCATCAATTCTTTGGCACTCAGTTTTCTTTATGGTCCAACTCTCACATCCATACATGACTACTGGAAAAACCATAGTTTTGACTAGATGGACCTTTGTCAGCAAAATAATGTCTCTGCTTTTTTTTTAAATCTTTGCAAAGAACCAGCTTGTAATTTCATTGATTTTTCTCTAACATCTTTCTTATGTAGTTCATTGATATTTGTGTTTATATTTATTATTGACTTCCATTCATTTTTTAAAAATTTCCTTCTCTTCCTAGTTTCTTAAGGTGGATCATAGATTGTTGACTTGAGACCTTTTCTACTAAGCATTGGGTGGGGAAGATCTCCTGAAGTAGGAAATGGCAACCCGCTCCAGTGTTCTTGCCTGGAGAATTCCATGGTCAGAGGAGCCTGGTGGGCTACAGTTCATGGGGTCGCAAAGAGTTGGACATGACTGCGACTTTCACACACACAGAGAATATTTACATTTGATGTAATTGGCAATAGGGTTAGATTTTAACTGCCTTCTTCTGCAGTCTGAAATTTGCCTCCAGGCAATAAGTTGGGGCATTGATAGAGTTTATTTCCTTTTTTTTTTTTTTTAATTTCTTTCTGCCATCATGGTCCTTCACTGCCTGTTGCCCATTGTTTGAAAATTGTTATTTCATATATTTCATCCAGTTTCTTTTTAAGGTGGGAGGGAAAACTCCATTCCTCTTATTCTACCAAAGTTGTAAGTAGAAGTCCTTAACAATGTAATTTCTAATTAATATTTTTAACACATCCTCTTCATGAAGTCTGTTTCATGTAAAATATGAGTGTATGTATGTGTATAATTCAGTCACCAAAAGATTAACACATGGATTAAAATATTACTGTATATGAATATGGCAGGTGGCTACTTTTTAAAAAATCAAATAATAAGTGACACAACTTGACCATATCTTGAACTGTCAACTTTTTTCAGTCTCCATGTCTGGATGGCTAGTTCCTTCTGCTTGGAATGCTTCCTCATCTCATATCTTTTCCTGCCTGGTAGCTTTCCGTGTGTCCTCCAGACCAGCTTCAGGCTTATCACTTCTCTGCTTCCCAGTCCCCCCAGACAGAATCCATGTTTCCTCTGTGGGCTGCCATCACATTCTACCCATAGAATCGTTCTGACATATGCATGTTATATATGTTTCTGTGTGTACTTCTCTTACCAGGAAGCCCTGGAAAGCAGGGAACTTGTTTTAGTCTTCTTTATATTTCTTTTATCCTCTAACAACAGTATGTCTTCTACATAGAATTTTCAATATATGATTATTGAATTGGTGATTCTTTTCACATGCTAAAAAGTAATGCTGTTATCACACCTCATTTTAATATCGCCTATTTGTAATGTGAATCTTTGTTTTGCTTTTCTCCTAGTAAATTCCTCATCTATGCCTGTTTACTGCTGTTCTCTGTGTTGCTGGCCCTTCGTCTAGATGGCATCATTCAGTGGAGTTACTGGGCTGTTTTTGCTCCAATATGGCTGTGGAAGTTAATGGTCATTGTTGGAGCCTCAGTTGGAACTGGAGTCTGGGCACGAAATCCCCAATATCGGTAATACTGCTTTATAAAACCTGTTGGTCTCTACCCTGGGCAGGTGCGGGGGAGAGTATCTTGTTTTTCACTTCTCATAAAGTAAGGAGTATTTTCTTTTCTACCTGTCAGAGGTTTTAGAAGAGCTATAATATAAGCAAGCTTATTTCTATTCTGCTGCTGCTGCTGCTAAGTCGTTTCTAAGTTTTTAAAAATTAAGTGTTTGATAGCCATTGTTAAACAAAAGCACTGTTATTTTAGGTGCTTAAGTTCCTAGCCAGCCCACAAGTTTATGTAATCTAAAATGCATCCAAAATATAGAACTGTTACACCATGCTAGACAAGGAAGTATGAAACCATCGTGTTTGTAGGAGCAGTTCTACAAATCAAAGTTCTAGTTTTGGCCATCAGGGATATACCCTTCTCCATTAATTTCTGGAACTGGGTCTCCCCTCACCCCAATCTCCTAGTCCTGGGATTTTAGGCCTATTAGTGCTGTGGGGGAAGCAGCTTGGCCAGGACACAGTGAGGCCCTGAAACAGGAAAAGATGAGGCCCAGATGCTGTGAAGGAGAATAGAGCCCTGGGGGCCAGGAAGAGGTGCACTGTTTACCTTCACCCCCTCCCCTCATACCTTTCTTCTTGGATGCCTCAGTCGGTCCAAGTTCCTGTCATGGGCTTAACTCCAGTGCACATCCTGCTGCTGCTGGGGCCCACCAGAGTCTCTCTGCTCTCCCTTGCAAAGTCTGCCACTTTGGAAAGGAAAAGGGGAGACTTGAGGGGAGCTATTCTAAACCATCACCAGGCAGATAAGAAGTGACAGAATGCCCAGTAGGCAGGTGGGGAGAGAAGAGGGGGACACATGAAGCTGCTCATATGAGAAAAGTATATACGTTGGGACCATCTCAACTTGTTTAAATCTTCATTATGAACTTTAAAAATAAGATTTAGATCATCTAAAATATGTTACCACATATGTAGCTAAGAACTTGAAAATAGCCACACAGAGAGCCTTAGCAGATGGGGGACATTAGTGTGTAACTTAGATTTTTATAAATTCTTAGATTTTTTTTTTTTTTAAGATTACCTGTGTGGCCACAAATCTTTATTTTTTTATGAGATATTTTCAGATATCTAATGTTTGCTCTACTTTGTCCACCTCATGCGAAGAGTTGACTCATTGGAAAAGACTCTGATGCTGGGAGGGATTGGGGGCAGGAGGAGAAGGGGACGACAGAGGATGAGATGGCTGGATGGCATTACCGACTCGATGGACGTGAGTCTGAGTGAACTCCGGGAGTTGGTGATGGACAGGGAAGCCTGGAGTGCTGCGATTCATGGGGTCGCAAAGAGTCAGACACAACTGAGTGACTGAACTTTACTGAACTGAATGTTTGCTGATTCTCTGCTGCCCCCTTCTCCTTTTGCCTTTAATCTTTCCTAGCATCAGGGTCTTTTCTAATGAGTCAATTAAATAGCATCACCGACTCAATGGACATGAGTTTGAGCAAATTCCAGGAGATAGTAAGGGGTAGAGGAGCCTGGCATGCTGCAGTCCATAGGGTCACAAAGAGTCAGACACGGCTTAGTGACTGAACAACAACCTTTGCTACTCAAAGAATGAAAAGTGAAATTGCTAAACAGTTTAAGTTCCACTAGTTGTTTAGAAACTGTTTGACCTTTTCTCTTTTGGTTTAAGATACCTTTCAAGATTCCCTTAAGAAAAGGAATTGTATGTGTGTAGTTGAATGTCCTGAATGTACAGACATGGTCATTCTAGCGTCAGCATTGTCCAGTGGAACATTGTTGGGTCTTATAGAATATAACTTCTGATCTCATTTTCTCTGTGTCCTAAAGTCACACCAACATGATGCATCACAGATGTTCACCTATATATTGAGTTAGGTGCATTGTTGGCCTTGCAGATGCATTTTTAACCATTTTCCTGATTAGTGGCCTTATTATTTTTTTAATTGTTAACCTATTAAGTCCATGCATGATCCATAAGCAGCTTAAACTGATTTAAAGAACAGTTTTAATGGCTCTTCTTTAGCATCTGCAGGTATTAGTTTATCCTAATGGAATAGGAAGGAAAATAACATTCATAATTTGATTTGCATTTTAAAATAGCACCTAACAACAGTTGCTATATTTTCTTGAAATATAACAGACACTTATGCAATAAAACTAGGTTTTTTTTTAATTGTATTGCATGAAATGTGATTTACATGGTTTTTAATTCATTGAGAGACGGGGATCATGAGATTTAAGGGATATGTGTCAGCTGTTAGCATTAGAAGCAATAGCTTAAATAATTTTGGAAGTAGTTGAATTTAAATTTATGAACAAAAGTGTAATGTACACTGTCAGGAAATAACTGTGGTATTGCTTCTGAGAATATTCAGTTAAAACTCTTAAGTCTGGTTTGGTTGTAAATGTTCATTGCTTGTCATGTAGTAGTTCTTTGATGTTTGAAAGATTGCCCCTTAAAGCAGAATGTTAAATTGGCTTTCCACCTGATTTCCCTTTGCCTTTTGTCAGATTTACAAATACAATCCAGAGTATCCATGTAAGTTGGTATTACATGGGCTGCTTGCTCGCTATGGAGATTCTGAACTGAGGATGTTTTTTTTCTTCTTCTTCTGTCCCTCTTTAGAGCAGAAGGGGAAACATGTGTGGAGTTCAAGGCCATGCTAATTGCAGTGGGCATCCACTTGCTGCTGCTGATGTTTGAAGTGCTGGTGTGCGACAGGATTGAGAGAGGGAGCCACTTCTGGCTCCTGGTCTTCATGCCACTCTTCTTCGTTTCCCCCGTGTCTGTGGCAGCTTGTGTTTGGGGCTTTCGCCATGACAGGTCACTGGAGGTGAGATTTCATATATTTAGGAAGGTTCAAAAATCAGAATCTTTTGATCAGTTACTGTGATAGAAGAGGTTGATCACTAATGCTAGATCATGATATATAAGGCAACGAAAGACAATGGAAGTGATCATGTTTCTCTTTCTTGACTTAAACACTGGTTTTTCACCCAGGCCGTCAGGCTTCTTCCTGCTTCATGTCTTTCCCTGTCCACCTGGATCAGCCAGCTTCTCCTGAGAAACAGACCCAGTAGGATAGATGCAGATGGAGATATAGTTGCAGATATATAGATAGGTGTTCACATATGAGGCTTATTGGAAGGTGCTGGCTCACATGCTTATGGGGGCTGGAGAGTCAGCAGGATTTCTCCCTCTCCAGGAAACCATGGTCTTTGCTCCTAAGGCCCTTTAGCTGATTGGATGAGATCTAACCATACCATCAAGGGGAATGTCCTTTAGTTAAAGTCAGTACCCTCACAGCAATACCTAGACTATTTTTTGATTAAATGACCAAGTGCTACAGCCACACTGCCTGCTTTGGCACTGCACCACCACCCCCCACCCCCCTGTCCTGCAACCTCATCTGAAGGCCTTTGGAGCCCTCATCTCGCTGACTACTCTGCAGGTCCTGACACTCTGGGTCCCTCCACCAATCTGGCTACCTCAGCCTGTATTCAGCTTCTTCACTGAATTCTTCTTCCTCTATTCCTCACAAGTCACTGTTTCTTAGGATCCTCAGTTCAGTCACTCAGTCATATCTGACTCTTTGTGACCCCATGGACTGCAGCACGCCAGGCTTCTCTGTCCATCACCAACTCCCAGAGCTTGCTCAAACTCATGTCCATCGAGTCGGTGATGCCATCCAACCATCTCATCCTCTGTCATCCCCTTCTCCTCCTGCCTTCAATCTTTCCCAACATCAGGATCCTAACCTTGGGCATTTTCTGTCCTCACTGTGCACACTTCCTCTGAATGATCTCATTCACACTTCCTGCCTCCACTGCCACTTCTGTGCTCTCACTTCCTGAATCTGCATTTCTCAACTCTGATTTCCACACGAGCTCCAGGCTCCTACCTCACTTCCCCCAAATCCGTATTCCTCGTATTTGTTGAAGGTGCCATTTCCAGCCAGTCACACTTACCTTTCCACCTTATGCCTCTTTTGCTTTGCATTCTTTTCTATTACCTGAGCAAATGAAGTAACAATACCATGGTTTAAAAATCATTTGTATATTAAACAAAATCACTGACATTAAACATCCTAGATTTTGCCTATTTGGGGCAGTGTTTCTCAGTGGGGGCTGGATATGCTGTTGTCCTTTGGGGTAGGAAATGTCTTCTTGAGCAGGACTGTCCCCTGCATTTCAGGTCACTTACTGCTGATGTCTGCCTAGTAAACACTAGTGGATGTGCTCCCGCAGGTTATTGTCACATCCAGTAGGGTCTGTGCACATTTCCTAGCTCCTCCCCAGGCAAGCAGCATTACCCAGGTTGAAAAGCACTGAGAAAGTTATGTAAATACTGTTGGATGGGAGCTGAGGAAGAAGTTAAAGAAAACTAAAAGTTTGGAACTTTATTTCTTAGAAAATGAAAGCATATACCAGGGCTACGACTATACTAGGCACGAAACTGTATTTTCCTAATGCAGAGTTCTAGAAAATATGTCACTCATAGGGTCACACTCTTGGCAGTCTACCTGTGAGAAGAAACCATGTGCCAAGACTTGAGCCCCCTCTTGGGTTTTGTGTCCCAAGAGGAGGAGTACTCATTGGCTAGAGGTTAGTGGGCCTAGGCTTCCCCAGGGCCATGCTGGAGGAGTCAGGGTGTGGCAGGGTGCCCTGTGCAGGAAGGAAAGGGGATGGTATTTTTCAGGCAGAGGAAATAACACATAAGAAGCCATAGACGTAGAAGAAAGTCTGTCATGTCAAGTGAACCAGTGGCTCAGATATGACTGGAGCACAGTTTTGCAAGATGCAGAGAGTCCTGGAGATGGAAAGTGTGATGGTTTCACAGCCTTACTGATATGGTAGTAATATGAATATACTTAATATGGTTAAACTGTACCCTTAAAGAGAATTAAGATGGTAAGTTTTACATTATTTGTATTTTTCCACAGAAAAAACGCATGGAGCATAAAGTGTAAATGAAGGAACTAGGGAGAAGGGAGAGGCTGTAGAGAGGGATTGGGCTGACTAAGGGCCAGTCCTTAGTCTTCAAGGCAGTGCCCAGCTGCCCAGGGCACCACAGGGTGCTCACAAGGCACCATGGGATATTGGGCATTTTTGAGGGAGTAGCAATGATCCCTGACATCTGTGGGGACACACAGTGAACTACTAGCTCCACACAGTTTGGGTTTTATTGCTAGGTCATGCTGCATTGATTTCAGTGGTGTCATAGAAGAGTCTAGGTTGTTGGCTTTCTCTGTGCTGTGCAAAAATCCATAGAGGCCTACTTAGGACATCAGTATTCCTTTTAAATCTAATGGCTTTCTCTGTGCTGTGCAAAAATCCATAGAGGGCTACTTGCTGCTAAGTCGCTTCAGTCGTGTCCGACCCTGTGTGACCCCATAGACGGTAGCCCACCAGGCTCCCCTGTCCCTGGGATTCTCCAGGCAAGAACACTGGAGTGGGTTGCCATTTCCTTCTCCAATGCATAAAAGTGAAAAGTGAAAGTGAAGTCGCTCAGTCGTGTCCGACTCTTAGCAATCCCATGGACTGCAGCCCACCAGGCTCCTCTGTCCATGGGATTTTCCAGGCAAGAGTACTGGAGTGGGGTGCCATTACCTTCTCCGAGAGGGCTACTTAGGACATCAGTATTCCTTTTAGATCTAATGGCTTAAGTCAGTGGAACCATTAGATGTTTCTTTTGGCCCATAGGCCTTGGAAGGAATGGCTGAATCACTAACTGCCCAGGGAACTGGGAGCTTTGGGGCAGACCTGGGCCAGGTTGGGTAGTGCCCTATGATTTTCATTCTGTGGGTGGTGGTGAGCTGTTGAAGAGCAGCAAGTGCTGGAGCCAGCAGGAGGGCCACCTGTGGGGCACTGGGACAGAGACTGGGCTAGGGACCCTAGAGAAGTCTGCATGGTGGAGGACATAGGCAGTGACTCAGCCTAGAGCATGGAGAAGGGAATGCAGCTGTGTGTCCATGTCCTGATTTGGGGAATCCAGGCTGTGGTGGCTCCTGGTGAGACAGGAGGCTATGGGAAGCTATGGCACCGGGTGAAGGAGGCCAGGTATGGGGGGTGATTGAATCCCTAGGGGATGGCCTTCAACTGAAGTGCCTCAGGGAGAGCTGACTCTGGGCCCTGGCAGGAAGGCTGCAGTGGAGACGGAGGTTGCAGAAGCGAGCAGGGGGAGGGCGTGCCTGCCAGAGGTGTGGAGGCCGGCTCTGCTCCCCACCTAGAACGGAGCAGCAGAGTCAAGGAAGCACGCATGTTTGTGTTTGTGTCTCTCCAGTGGGTAGAAAAGGCAGACTTCGTGGGCCACCACCATTTAAAGAGAGAAAAAGGTACCTGACAGGGAAGTATCAGAGACCAGGAGGCTGGCGAGAAAACACACTGGGTTCCTCAACGAGGGAAGACTGGTGGGCAGTGTCACTTGGTGTGGCAGTGCCAAGTCGGGTGCCAGTGACAGTGTCCCCGATGCTGCAGAAGTGACTGGGCACCTGGAGGAAAGCAATTTCCAGGTAGTTGTGGGAACAGAGACCAGTGCACAGTGGACCCTGGAGCTTGGAATGGCAGGGGAGGCCATGAAGACTTATGTCCACAGTGTCTCACAAAGCTCTGGGGTGATGGAAGGAGAGAACTAGGGCTGGTAGGGGCACTAGATCAAGAGAAGTGTGGGTTCATTTGGTCTTGGGGTTATTTCGTGTCTAATGGAAATGAGTTGAACATGTGCTTACAGGAAGGATCTGTGGCATGGCGTGATTCAAGATGCAGTAAAGCAACCAAGAGTGGCATCTTGATGTGACAAAGGTCCTCCAGAATCCAGAAAGGAAAGTGTGGGGTGCAGGCGGAGTCCCAACACAAGAAGGCAGAACAGTGATGGTTAGGAACCATCCTAACATAGATGCGTGTGGGCAGGGACAGGAGGGGAGCTCGGGAGTCCAGCAAAGACTGCCTCTACAGATTGCAAGCCTGGAAACAGGTCACTGCATGGACAAGCTTAAAGGGCTAAGCAGCCACCGAACAGAGAGGGCAGAAAGCCAGAGCCAGGCTTCTCCTTGGCACAGCACTGCTTTGCTCCTCTCTGCTGAAAATCAGGAGGTTCCAAGTGTGATGTAATAAAACTTTTGCTGCATTATAATTTGCATTGGCTTTTAAAAATGTTAACCAAACAACTGTGGTATTGAATACAACTGTTACTTTGTTTAACTGATTCTTCTCTTCATTTTTAGTTAGAAATCCTGTGTTCTGTCAACATTCTCCAGTTTATATTCATTGCCTTAAGACTGGACAAGATCATTCACTGGCCCTGGCTTGTATGTAACTTTTTAAATCTTTAAATAAGCTTTTTTTGATTATAAAACTCATGTTCATCATAGAAATCTTGGAAAAGACAGATAAACATAGGTAATAGGATAATAATCACCCATAATCCCCTGGGAGATAACATGGTTAGTGGTTTTTGTTTCCTTGTTTGGGGGTTTATTGTTTCATAAGGATAGTTGAGATCATACTGCATTTATAATTTAGTATCCTGCTTTGTTGTTCTAATGTTGTGTCATAAGCAGTTTTCCGTGTCAGTAAATGCTCTTTATATGCATACCTTTGAAAGTTTAATTGATAACAAAATATTCTTCAAATACATTTACCAGACTGTCCTCTCATTTCTGAATATTGAACTTGTTACCAGTGCTTTTACAATTATAAATCATGCTGCAGCATATAATTTTATGTAGATAAATGTTTGCCTGTTTTTTTTTTTTCATTGCTTTTTTTTAGGAAAGACTCCAAAAGCAGTATTACTGGCCCAGAGAGTAAGAGCTTTTTGAGATTTTGAAATATAAACTGCACTGCCAACTCCCTTTTTCAAAAAAAAAAACTGTGCCTCTTTATACTTTTGCCAGGGATGAAGTCTAAGTCACGCTAGTGACCTCTGACTTCCATGAATGGCTGTTTGGTTAAAACTGATTGTGCTTACATAGGTAGGAGAATGGATGGAGCTACACACACACACACACACACACACGTAAATGGCTCCATCCATGGATGGAGCTATACACACACACACACACACACACACACACACATACATACATACATACATGTAAATGGCTCCATCCATTCTCGGCAAGCTGCAAATTAGAGAATACAGTACAATTTCAACTAGTAACACATAGAAAGAAGATGAGAGAAAAGGTAGAAGACTTACGTTGCCTATGTGAGATGAGGTCTTGCCAGGGTTTGGGATCCCNGGAGCTATACACACACACACACACACACACACACACACATACATACATACATACATGTAAATGGCTCCATCCATTCTCGGCAAGCTGCAAATTAGAGAATACAGTACAATTTCAACTAGTAACACATAGAAAGAAGATGAGAGAAAAGGTAGAAGACTTACGTTGCCTATGTGAGATGAGGTCTTGCCAGGGTTTGGGATCCCGTCCCCCTACTGCTTGTTGTGTGCTTTTGTACACAAGACATTTTCTGTGATGAACATGATTTACCTTTAAAAAAAATAACAAAGGTAAAAAAATATACTGAAAAAAAGAAAATACTCATTTGGAGACAAGAAAATAAGAGAATAAAAGATGTCTTTATAATGAATAAAGATAAGATCTATCACTTCTTCCTAAGTCTTTGATAAAACATTCACAATAAAAACTATTGTTCAGTCATCCATCTTACAGCTTCAGGGTTCTGTATCTGCAGAATGGTAATTGGGCTCAGAGCTTTCTCTTGTACCATGGCGGAAACAAATCTGAGTAAGACCACAATTTGAGTGTAAGATACAATCAGGAAAAAAAAAAGATTAGGAAAAACTGTGCATATTTTCTATAGATTAACAAAGGAATTTTTCCTGCCCCAGTGCTGTGCAAATCCTAGCAGATGAAACAGCCTGACTGCAGGTTTCCCACAGTGTTCAGGAGAAGCCCAGTGAGGCTACTCACTGACATTCTACCCACGAGGGCCAGGCCACTGTGCCTGACCCCAGAGGTGCTTTAGGAGGAAGACCACAGCAAACCTCCATGCAGGAAGTCCAGCCTCTTCAGGAGTCCAGCTTAAGTCCTATGTCTAAAAATGAAATGTGAAAACCAGAGAACTGTTAGGAGACAGTCTTTGGAATCTGGAGTTAGGTGAAGAGTTCCCGGAAATGATACCAACAACATGGTCCATAAAAGAAGTTTAAAATTAAAGTAATATTAATGAAAAACAGGTTGCAGACTAGGAGGAAATACTCATAAAACACATGTGTAACCAAGGACATATATCCAAGACATCTAAAGAACTCTTAAAACTAAAAACCTCAGCAACAAAATTTTAAAATTGACAGAAGACTGAACCAACTATTCACAAAGAAGATAGACATGGTGAATATGCACATGTAAAGGACATCATTACCTACTAGGGAAAAGCAAATAAAAACCAGAATGAGGTGCCACAATACCTTTATTAAAATGGCAAAGATAGCAACAGTACCAGGTGTGCTAGGGTGGAACCAAGGGACGAGGACATTTGCCCGTTGCTGGTAGAAAGGCCAAACTGGATAGATGCTCTGGAAAATGTCTTGGCAATTTCTAATAAGGTTAAACATAGAGTTGCCATGTGACCTAGCAGTGCCAAACCTGGGTGTTTCCCTTGGAGAAATGAAAATGTACAACCACACAGAAACCTGGGCACAAATGTTTACAGCAGCTTCATTTGCAACAGCCCAAAGCGGGAAAGCACCCGCATTTCCTTCCCAGGGTGAGCAGATAAACAGGCTTGGGTGCATCCATCCAGTGGAGCACCACTCAGCAGTGACCGGTAGATAGACACAACAGCCTGGAAGCATCTCAGAGATGTCCTGCTGAGTGGGAGAAGGCAGCCTCGGAAGGTGACATGCTGTATGAGTCCATCTCTGTCACATTCTTGAAGAGACAAAAGTGTGTTAGAGGACAGAGCAGTGGCTTCTGAGGGTTGGGGCAAGGTGGTGACACAGCAAAGACAGAGCATGAGGGAGTGTGGCACGGTGAGGGAGTTATCCTCTGCCTCGCCCAAGGCCCCACAGATCTACACATACGTGTATGAACCATCATGGAACTGGCCACCAATAGAAAACAGTCAATTTTACTGTTTCACGACAGAAAACAAAGAGACAACAGATGTACCCAAGGGGCCATCGAGAAGGGGGAAAAGGTCAAACAGAGGGAGCTTGGTGAGGCCCCTGGGACTCATCTTCTGGGCTTATATGGGGGGTGAAACGAAGTCTTTCTGGTGTGACACCAACAGACACAGAACCCGTCTGGGCGAGGCAGCAGGGAAGCCTCCTGGCCTCAATGTGCAAGTTTATGGAGGGCCTGGGTCCCCTGGGCAGCCTGAGTTGCCAGGGAGCACGATCCCCAGCCTCTGGCTACAGAACCCCTGGCAGGATGGGCAGTGCCTGGGAAGAGGGGACATGCTCATGAACTGGGGCAGCCTCACTACCCTTGGCAGGTGGAGGGGAGGTGGGCAGCATGCAGGCCAGCTGAGTGAGCTCACGACTCAGGGAAATGGCTGCTCTCCACCTTGAGGGTGGCCCCGGCTGCGGGGGATCCCACCAGGAGCAGCAGATCCTCTTCACACACTGGCCACATCCAGGCCTGGCACCCACTTACATGCAGAGATCCAGGATGAAGTCAGCCGTGCCTCCTCTAAAGACCTTTCTTCTCTCCTCCTGCCCTCAGGTCGTGTGTGTCCCCCTGTGGATTCTCATGTCCTTTCTGTGTCTGGTGGTCCTCTACTACATCGTGTGGTCCGTCCTGTTCCTGCGCTCCATGGATGTGATTGCAGAGCAGAGGAGGACACACATCACCATGGCGCTAAGCTGGATGACCATCGTCGTGCCACTCCTCACTTTCGAGGTAAGCTCTCTGGCAGACTGCACTCCCCTGGGACTTGGAAGGAGCACAGGACAGTGGAGCTGCCTTTCTTTGTAGGCCTGGAAGCTGGCAGTGGGAAGTGGACCTTTCCCACTACCATGCATCTGAATGTATTGATGTGTCTTCTAGAAAGAGAAAGTTGGATGTGGTGTTTTGGTATTTGAGCCCTGTGGAGAATTAGAGAGTGGGCACTGTTGACTTCTCCGAAAAAAAAAAAAAAAAAAAAAAACACCAGGAAGAGTTTCCCATAACAAGCCAGATGTTGGAAATTTTCTAGGTGGATGGATTCTGCTTCGTCCTGAAGAGCCATGTGAAAGCTCTTCTCATCCTTTCCTCCAGAATGGAAGGTTTCCGTTATCTCCTGTGGGGTGACCTTTCCCTCTTAGGAGGCCTGACAAGGGTGGGCAGCCTGGCTTCAGACAGGGTCCGTTTTCAGATGCTCCATCGACAGAACATTGACCATTTCTCTTTCCTTAGATCCTGCTGGTTCATAAGCTGGACGGCCACAATGCGTTCTCCTGTATTCCCATATTTGTCCCCCTTTGGCTTTCCTTGATCACTCTGATGGCAACCACCTTCGGACAGAAAGGCGGAAACCACTGTATGTACTTAGCATTTCAGAAGTCCTTGAGTGGTGGGTGTGCACATCTCTGTCTGGTGTGTGGCTATATGGGTGTGTGTGTGGCCCTGCTCTATGAAAAAACGAACCTGAGGACCCTAATCAAGGAGTTTCCCTGGGAAAGCTGGGACTGGAGAAGACCTGGAGTCTTCCAGGAAAGGGAGCACTGTTAATCCTGTGACTGGAGAACTGAGCATGGCGGGTGGCCTCTCTTGAGTCCATTCACTGTGACATGGGAAACATTATCCCTTCTAGCCAGGGGCTCCTGAAGATTCAGTAAAAATCTGCATCATCTCCCAAACTCTGGACATCCTCTGGGATCTGTTTCCTCGCTCTTGGCAGCATCATTCTTGATATCACTGACTCTCAGCAGTGGTGCCTGGCTCGCTCGCTCTCCCTCTCCACTGTAATGATACCTGTTTAGAAGTGCTCTTTGACAAGAGTCTCTCCTCACTAGTCCTTGAGCTCCTTTGCATGTAACCCTAGAGCACACCCTTCTCGAAGCTAATGTAACAAAATGTTGTACCCAAGGAAAGCCAGCACTGACCTGATGGTTTAGTGGTACCCAGACAGGAAGAGCGGGCCTTGGAGAAGGAACTTTGAGGTGGCCCTGTGAGCTCAGGCCACCTGCTGGCCTGGACCAACACATACCTATTGTCTTCCCAGACTCGAGGGGTGACAGAAACCCTTTTCTTGGATGAAATTCCTTGTTGCACTTGCCTTTCTCCTGAGCCAGGAAGATTGAGTGGTTGACATTGCCTAGGTGCCATAGGCATTTGAGATTCACTAGGGCAGT
>SJYT01014625.1:0-37283 GCA_006410635.1 Cephalophus harveyi | reverse complement strand
CAAACTGGAGGACCCATCAGAGTCCCAAGACCCCACCCCAGCCCACCCCACCCCCCACACATAGAGTTTCTGGTTCAGGAGGTTTGGACCAGGGCCCAAGATCGCATCCCTGACAGGCCCCAGGGAGACATCCTGGGGGCTGCCAGTCCAGGAGCCCCAGCTACAGAGCCACAGAGCTACAGGGCATTCTTCTGGTCCTTGTTGGTATTAAGGCCTAGCTCAGGCTTCATTCTAAGACATCAGGATAAAGCAGTACATTATACAAGGAAAACTTCTCTTCAGGGGAGAAAGGCAACCTGAGATTCAGGGGAGGCTAGTGTTTGCGAAAATACATTTCTTCTGTTTCAGGGTGGTTTGGGATTCGCAAGGATTTCTGTCAGTTTCTGCTTGAAATCTGCCCGTTTTTGAGAGAATATGGAAACATCTCCTACGACCTCCACCATGAAGGTAGCGAGGAAACTGAAGAAACGCCAGTTCCAGAACCTCCTAAGATCGCTCCTATGTTTCGAAAAAAGACCCGGGTGGTTATCACCCAGAGCCCTGGGAAGTACGTCCTCCCACCTCCCAAATTAAATATCGAAATGCCAGATTAGACTGTGCTCCCAGGGCAGATCAAGAGTGCACCTGGCCCGCCCTCTTTTCCACCTTCTTCTGCCTCTCCATTCATCCCCTCTCTCCCACCCTGAACTGGAGCTGGAGCTGGGTCTCCAGGGACTTCCATCTCATGCCTTGTTTGCACTCAATGCCTACCTAGTGACTCACCGCCACGGGACATGCAGCTGGCAGGTGCCTGGAACATGCAGCGTGGTGTAGGATGCACATCAGCAGCTTTGGACCTGATGGAGGGAGCATATGGAGACAGAGGAAGCAACTCCCAGTGGGCAGGTGCCTTCAGAGCTGGCTTGGGCCCGAGAAGGAATGGCCACACAGCTGGTTTTCTAAGTGTGAAAATTCCCGTCAAAAGTGTTAATTGAAAAATGTATTATTGAACCAAGCCAGCCTGGCCACTTAGCTCAGAAACTCCTGTTGTGGTGTGGTCAGGGGCCCTGACTAGGCCTCAGGCCTTATGTGCACCCACACCACTGTGATTGGCTGTGCTCCTGCCATGCACATCATTTCTCTCTGGGTTTTTACTGACCCCATTGGTGAGCCCTTTCTAATGGAGTGACTCCGTGCCTGTATAGTATTTATACAAATATTTTAGCGTTGTAATATACCGTGTTAAATCCTAGTTCTGTACAGTATATTCTGTTAAAGTATTTTTTTACAAGCTTGTACTGGAGGCATACATGTTCTGTTGCAGAAGTAGAAGCCAGTAGCACCGCACCCCTGTCCTGACCACTGGAGTGCTGCCCCCTTCATGGGACATTGCCATCTCCTCTTCAGTTTCTCCATATACATACTAGCTGCTGCTGCCAGAACCACCACAGTAAGCAAGAAATGGTTTGTACATTTTCTCCCACACTGGGACCACTGACTTGCAGAAAGCCGTAAAGCACGCCTGGAAACTGGAGTGCTGGACACGGGTGCCAAGACTAGGAATGTCCAGCAGCGTGCACAGGTTGAGATGTGGGGCTTGCTGTCCATCGTAAGCTGGGCCTGTGCTTTTAGCTAGGAGCTTGGGGTATAGCCAAGAGTCAGAAGGAAAAAAGCAGATGTGATGCAAACAAGATGGCCATGAGTAGAAGAAGGTAAAAGGAGCCCTGGCTTTGTCACCCAGGAGCAGGGGAGAGAGGGAGAGAGGGCAGCTACTACCTTGTGTAAACCGGGCTCCGCTGATGTACACTGCACCCACCACTCCATTCTGGCACCAGCCTGGAGCAAGCCTGTGCTATCTTCAGGGGGACACTTGGAATGGTGTTGCCTTTCCTGTTTGGTATGTAACAAATGTAGCCCAGTCTACTTTTTTCCTCCCCTTTAGCTGTTCAATAAACTAGTTCTTCATTTTCCATGTGCACTGTGCAGATCTTACTTTAGATGTGGACCAGGATGCTGGGAGTTCTCTTGGCCAGCACAAAAGGGAATCTCGAGCTGCCATGGCCAGCTGAGGGGAGCAGGGGTGGGTGAGCATCTCTCAGGAGTATGCAGGGGCAGCCAGGACATACAGAGAGGAAAGGGTGGGCCCTGGGATTCAGCCATTGGCAGGGAGTGCCCTGCCACAATCCTGACAGGTGAGGATACAGCCGAGAGTGTTTGCAGGGTCCCAGACAGTCTAAAATGGAACTCGCCTTTTCAGGGGTCTGAGGCATCCCCAGGTCACGTGGCAGAGCACTGAGTAGGGCTTCTGTCTAAGGGAAACACTGGGCAATTCTATCCAGCTCACCCGAGCTATGTCTAGAAACATTTAATTCAGATGGTGTTTCAGCCCCCATTTTGCAAGAATCAACAAGGAAGCCCACCCCTTGCTGGTGACAGGAGGCTTCCAGCATGGAGCCAAGGTCCACCAGGAGATCAGTGCTTATGCGCCTTAGATGCAGACTTGCTGTGAGGCACAGCAGGCTTCCTCATTACCACGTGGCAGACTTATGTGTCAGGAACCTCGCCACCTCCTATACCTCCCCCGAGTCCTCAGGACGCCGTGAGGCGGGTGCCCCTAGGATTACCCATGTGGGGAAGCAAAGGCTCAGAGTGGGCAAGCCAGGCAGCTGGGGATCATCAGGGCAGCCGTGCCCACCTTGGCATCTCCTCACCTGAGCCCTCTCTCTCACCCACTGGGCCAGATGGCTGACACCTTAAGGTCAGAGGCATTTCTGATTCTGGAAATCTTGGGAAGATCTTCAACCCCAAGAGCAGAGTTGAGGTGGGGGGCATTAGTGGGGTGGGCCTCCCGTGTGGTCTGCCCTGCATAGCTGCCTCTTTGATGTTAGAGCACCAGGCCTCAGAGCAGGATGGCAGCTCTCACAGCCTGGACACAGCCGGATGGAATTCCCATGGATGGCAGTCACAGGAAAGAGCCACACTGTGTGTGAAGGCCCAGGGCAACCACCCCCTCCCATGTGCCTGGGACCACGGTATGCAGAGCAAGGCCAGCCTGGGATAGACATGGGCAGGCTGCAGAGCCCAGAGGACAGCAACCTGTCCTGTGTCCCTGGGACCTCGTCCATAGCCTCTACAGCCCCCACCCTTGGGCTCCTGCAGACCAATGGCAGGACCCGGAGAGGGTCTGTGTGGGGGACTGGATGCCCAGCCAGCGACAGTGTACAGAGGGCCGGGTGAGTCCTTGGCCGTGGACCCCCACCCTGGACGTGGCTGTGCTTGAGCACAAGGGTGCCATCCAGAACCCTCAAGGCACATGTGAACACAGAGGATGGGCTGACTTTGAGGGTCACACGTCTGTCGGTGCACATCTGCCCAGACCTGGGACTCCAGGACCAGAAAGCCATGCCCAGTTCACACAAGTTCTCAGCCTGAGACTTCACGCCCATGCACGAGTGTCATGGGGTCCAATGCCATGACGAGTGTGGACCAGGAGGCTGACACGCTGACCAGCCTGGTTGCAGTGGCCCTTTATTAGGTCACTTAATGATTGCCTTGTAATGTCAGCCCCAAGCAAGCAGAGGCCTTTGATGAGGGGCTGAGCACCCTTGTGAGCCTGGACTGCTCCTGGCCACTGCACTGTCCCATTTCCAGGAGGGAGGGGTGCACCACCCTCCACGTGGCTGCAGACAAGGAGAGCCCCACAATGGACAGGGTGCCCAGCTTCCGGGGGGCTCCCTTTCTTCCAAACACAGGGCCTCCAGCCCTCGGCTCAGGGAGTTGTGACCCTCCCTGTGGACCTTTCGGTAGCCCTGGCTCAGCCTGTGCCCATGGGCCACCACAGCTTCAGGCTGCTGCTGGAAGAGAGTGCTTTCTAGGCTTTGAGCGAAGAGCCTTTGTTGAAGAGGCCACACACCGAGTGTGGTGCCCTGCCTGGGGGAGAGGACAGTCTCCTCTCCTTCCCCTTTCCCATCATCAATAGTCACCGCTTTGTGTCCTTCTGGTGGGAGGAAGACGGCACTTGGATAGGCATCAATGAGGAGCTCTTCGAGGACATTTTGGAGAGGGTGGCTCAGACAAGGTATTTGAGACAGACCGCATGAAGAGCTTCATCTGCCAGCTTAGTCTGTACGGATTCAGCAGAGTGCCAGGATGTGCTCACCTCCCTCTGCCTGACCAGCCTGCTCATAGAGGAGCCGCCTGTGTCCTGAGCAAGGTAAGGGTGGGGGAGTACCTGCTGGGCCCTGGGGGCAGGGTGGGTGCCAACCTCAGGGCCGGTGGGAAAGCTGTGTGTAAAGACAGGATTGGAGACCAGCATGACTGCTGGAGCTGCCAGTGTGCGTGCTGCGTTGGGGAGTTTTGAGGGGGGGAGCCTGACCATTCTCAGCACAAAGAAGTCACTGCCCCTCCTCTCTTTCTCCAGTGGGGATGTCTGTGGGAGATGACAGAGGTGAGCTGAATGCACAGTAGGGATCAGGTCAGGATACCTGGGGGCCAGGTGTCACTCTGTACCGCTGACTCATGGGCCCTTAGATGGCAGTCACACTGGGAAAAGAGATGACACTGCTCAAATGCTGGGCCTCTTGTCCAGCCAGGGCACAAATGGGCCCAGGGTGGAAGCAGGCAGGGAGAGGGGTTTGTGTGCCCCCATGACTCCCTCGTGGCTCAGACCAGAAAGAATGCCTGCAAGGCGGGAGACCTGGGGAGGGAAGATCGCTGCGTTGGGAAGATCTCCTGGAGGAGGGCATAGCAACCCACTCCAGTATTCTTGCTGGGAGAATACCCATGGACAGAAGAACCTGGCAGGCTACTGTCCATGGGGTCGCAAAGAGTCAGACACGACTGACTAAACACATGCCTCCCATAGCTGTGGAGCAGAAGTTTAGTGCAGGGAAGCATAGGTCCTTTCCTGGGAAGTGTCCTGCTCAGCCGAGGAAGTGCAGGCCAAGGGTCAACACCTGCATAGAAAGCAGAGAAACTTCTGCAGTCTGCCCGCTGCAAATGCCAAGTCCCCTCTCAGGACCTTGTACAGATATCCTTGGGCCACTCTGAGTCATTTTCCAAGGGCAAGAGGCCATGGTGAGTTAGTGAGTCTTGAGGATGGGCAAGCTGGGGCACTGCCTCTTGTGGGACAGGGTCCTGCTTTCTCCATGAGGCCTGGGGATGGCTGGGTGAGGGCACCCAGGGGCCTAGCCAGGAGGATGCTGGTTTCAGTAAGCCTCCTTTTGACACTAGGACTTTGCTATTCTCTCTCTCTTTCTCTCTCGGTGAACCCCAGTTACAATTCGGCTGCAGTCCCCTGTTTAAGAGAGACAGCCCACACCTCCTGGAGAAGATGAAGAGAGTGGGCGTTAAGTCTGCGTCTCAGCAGGCGAAGGGCAAGCTGGCAGCCCTGGGCGTCCCTCCTGCACCCAGCACCGTGCAGCCACAGGATGGCCTGTCACCTTGCCCTGAGGTTGCCCAGGGGACCATGAGCCACCTGGAACTTGTCCCCGCCACTGGCCTGGCTGGGACCTATGTCGCCCCTGCTGCTGGTCTGGGGACAGCAGCCCTGTGCCCCTTGATGGGTCCTGACACCTGGCAGCCCAAGGGCACGCAGGTTCCTTTCTCTCTAGTCCCTGTCCTGACAGGTGGCCCTGCCCTTCGAGAGCCAGTGGCTCTGCTTCACCTGGCCTCCTGTCCAGATGGCTCCTCCCATGGTGGTGGTGGGCCCCAGCACTGTGCCCACCCAGATCTTCAACCTGCCCCCTGGCCAGCTCCCATTGGCCATGCTGGTGCCTCTGTGTGCCATCTGGATGCCCATCGTGCCTGCCGGGCCAGACCCCAGCCTGACCTTGAGCACTCAGGCCCTGAACCCCTTCTACTACTGCTCAGGCAGCCCCTCTTTCCTATAATCTCCAGCCATTCTTTCCCATAATCCCCACCCCCTTCAGGTGCGCCCCCAGAGGACCCCAAACATGCACCCTGTTCAGACAGATAGAGGCGGCCCTATGGTCAGAACACTGCAGGGCAATAAAGAGGCTGAAAACATGAGGAATTTCCTGCCCAGCACACGTCTTCAGTGCCTCCATGCTGGGCCTGGCTGAGTGTTTGCCCTCAGGCAACTGCTTGCTTGGGAAGGCAAGACAGATGGCCACTCACCCCCGGCACAATGTGGGCATCTCGTACACAGCTGGGGAAGTCCCGCAGACACTCTGCACCCACTCACTGAAAAGACCCATCAAGGGCTGGACAAGAGCCTGACTGGGTGGCTTCATGGGCACAGGGACAGTGTCCAGCAGGCTCCTCACTTGACAGATGAGGAGAAATTAAGCCTCCCCTTGTCAGGGGCCCCAACAGAGCCCTTACTGCCCTAAGACACACAGGGCTGGAGCCCGCGGTCCCTGCTCGAGGTCTGCAGGGGTTTAGTCTGGGGCCTCACTGGTGTCTGGACATCAGGCCCGAGGTTGGGCTTCATTGCAGGGCCTGCATGTGGTGTCATTTTCTCGTTTCTCTTTTCTTTTCCTTTTTCAGCTGAGCACTTCAAGGGTGTCACACCTCAGCACCCTCTGATCACTGGGGTGTTCAGTTTATAACTTGTTTTCTCTTAAAAGAAAGTTTGTCCTGAGGAGCATAGCAAATAGGCCTCCAGGGTTGCACTGCAGAGACAAGAGCTCCGAGGTCAGGAGAGAGGAGAGCTCACACACCAGTCCACTGGAAGCGGAAGGCTGGGTCTCCCTTGTTGGCAGTCTGGCGCAGGCAGAGGAGGCCCCTGAGAAAGGTCACAGGGCGGGGCAGGCCAGGGCTCTGTCAGCCCCAGCACTGAGCTGCCATGACACCCGACCAGGCTGCTCACTTTCAAGCCAAAATGCAGCCCCTTACGAAGGTGCACTGCCTGGGGAACACCTTACCTTTTCAGGTTTCATTCTTTTTTTGTCTTGACTTCCGTATGCCTCCTGACCTGGAATCACATGCAGATGCTGCTATTTAAAAACCACGTTCCCAGGAACCTCAGCATGTGTGGCACCTGCTTACCTGCAAACCTATAGAGAAAGTGGAGATGTGCAGATGACAATCTCAAGTCATCTGCTTGCCACAGAAGGCACCTTTTATTTATAAAGTCAAGGCTGCCTGACATCAAGAGACCCATGTGGTACTTCACTCCCACCACTCAGTCCTTGGTAAATTTTGACTGATGTCTGCGGAATGAAGTGGCTAAGCACGCGTCCTTCTGAGCTGGGCTGAGGCAGCCTAAGGTCACACAGGAGTGTAGGGAGGGAGCATGGCCTTGATGGGCTGGCCCTGGACAGTGAAACTGTCTTGAGCCCCAGGCGTGCCCAGGTCACCAGAGGAGAGGCCAGGTGGCTCAAGCGGCACAGGGTTAGTTCTGTCCCCAGGGCCGCACGGGCAACAGTGTCTAGGAGAGTGGAAATGCAATTCAGCCAGACAGGGTGTCTCAGAGAGGGGCCTGCCTCACAAGTGCTCCAACTAGATAAGGGTGACCCTGGAGGCCCAACTGGGCAGACCCCGGGGAGCCGGTGATCCATGGCCAACTCACTTCCCCCCAGCTCTGCCCGAGCCTCCCTCGGCCCAGTGCTCATCTTGGGTCCTCAGTGGCCCCTTCATCCTCTGGGCTCCCTTGCTCTGTCCCTTCACAAAGGGAGGTGCCATGGCCAGACAGGGATGAGGTGGGGAGGCTGGAAAAGGCTGATTTCTGGATGACAGAAACAAGGCTTAGCCTGCGGTGAGCGAAGCTGGCGGTGCTCTCGAGTGCCAGCTCTCTACAGGAGGAACCGCCTGGGACTCTGTGGCAACTGTCATGAGGAAAGGCCTTGGGATGAATTGAGCTACAAACCAGCAGGGGAGGCTGATGAGACACCACAGCCTGGGTCTTGTCCATGCCTGACCCCACGAGCAAGGCCTATGACCGGGCAGCAAGGTACTCAACCATCCTCTGAGTCTCTGGAAAGGGAGGGAAGGTCCCCATCTCTAAGGTCTGAGGTCTCGGCAAGGGGGCTCCCTGAGGCCCCATGGAAACCCCACCAGATGATGAGCTCTGCACATCCCCGCCCTCAGGAAATCTGGGGACACCCAAACCTTGCTCAGGCAGCACCTCTGGCCTCTGAGGGGGGCCAGGGCAGCCAGGCCATCATGGGGGCTGGGCTGGACTGCAGTGAGGCAGAGACCTTGGCCCTCAGGGGCCCCAGGAGCAGGGCAGGCCCGCCACCCACCCTCCTCCCAAATGTCTCTCCTTTCTGGGGAAAAAGGCCAGTGGGGACTTCGAACCCATGAGTCACAAGTTCTTGGCCCCTGAGAGCCCCTCTGGCCACTCTGCACAAGAAGGGCCCACGGTAGGGGCATCAGTGCAGACCAGGGGGGAGAGAGCCGCCAAGGAGACGACTCTGGTGATACTGCAGAGAGGCGTGTGAAGTCACTGTGAGTGGCCAAAGGCCATCTCCAGGCTGCTGAGTTCTTGCTAACTCACCTGCCGCTGCTCACCCTCTTCAGCTAAAACAACATCATTTAAACAAAAATTTCCAAAGTCTGGTGATGCTGAGGGGCCCCCATGGGAAGGCGAGTGGCTCCCTGTGCTCTCCCAAGATCATGGGCGCAGCAGCCCCCATCCAGCATCTGTGCTAGAACTGCAGCCTTCTCTCAAGGCTTAAGGAGGCCCCCTCCTGAGTGAGGACATGGGCAATGCAGTCACTCTGGAACAGAGGGTCTCATAGAACACAACTCCACCCCTACTGGGCCTCCTGGGGGCCCTGGTCTGGGCTGTCAGGCCGAGACACCACCCCCCTCACTTCCTCAGTGAACTTGGGGATTCAGGGGTTTGTCTTTGGGGCACAGTCTCAGGTGGGCAGAGAGAGGTGCCCATGTTCTACTAAGACTCGCGGTGAGGACCAGAGGAGGCTGAGGGTCCCCAGGGGATGCATGTGCGGCCCTCCCGACAGCCCTGGGGGACCCTGGGGCATGGCATCCAGATGTAATGTCACTGATCCTGATGGGAGTGAAGGGAGGGCCTGGGTCAGGTGCCCGGGTTCAGGTCAGCAGAGTGAAAGAACCCAGCTGTGCTAGGAGTCAAGCTAGAACCCTGAGGGCAGCTCTGGGGCCCCAGGACAATCCAGGTCATCACTGCTCTCAGCCCTGGGAGACCCCGACAGGGTTGTGGGAATGAGCCCCCTACTCCCACTTGCCTCTCGTGCTCCTGGATGGGGAGGGCCTGGTTCTAAGGGGAGCAAGGTCAGGGACAGTGGGTGGTGCTCAGAGCTGCTGAGAGTCAAAGTGAAGAGCAGGAGGAGGCTTGAGGAACGCCCAGGAGATCATCTCAGCTTGGGAAGCCCTGGGCTTGGAGCCCTGATGTCATGCCCACAGACTTCCCTTTGGGGTCTCAGTGAAGTGGTGGCCTTGGTGTGAGGGCCCTGCCTCCGGTCAACACAAGGGACATCCCCAGACCTGCCAGGGCTCAAGATGAGGACCTTGAGGGAGGACACAGGGAACCCCACAGGTCCTGGCCCCCTGCTGTCAGTTGGGGGCGACTCTCATGGGGGCATGAGCTCGGGGTCTCAGAGACATTGGAGACTTGACATAAGGGGCCGGGCCTCAGAGATTGGAGGGGAGATTCTTAGGCTTTGAAGGAGTTTAGGTGAGGACCCCGAGGGAGGACTGAGAGGACCCTGGACCCCAGTCAGAGGAGACCTCAGAGAGCCCGTGTCCATTGTCAGGCCAGGGCCACAGTGGAGTAGATTGAGCGCCGCAGGCGTGGTCTGACGCCCTGACACCCGCATCTGCGAGAGATCGGGGCCCTGGTATAAGGCGCGGGGCCTCAGCTGGGAGAGGCGAGAATCCAGGTCCTGCCCGGGGGCGAGGTGAGGTGCCTGAGGAGAGCTGGGGGGACCTGAGGGAGGATGGAGAGACCCCACAGTCCCCGCCCCTGAAGTTGGCCGTGGGGGCCCTTGGGGTGAGAAGCGCACACTAGGCCTGTCTGCCCTCCTCACGTGCGGGTCTCAGAGAGACTGGGAGCGGCAGGGCCTCAAACTGGAGGACGGGATAAGCCCGGGTCCTGCCTGGAGGCCAGGCTCCATGAGAGGAAGGAATGAGGCAGTTAGACCCGAACATGGGGAGGGACCCTTGCCTCTGATGGGGGTCTTGGAGGCCGCAGAGTGGGGTGAACAGGGTGGGCAGTTTCTTGACCTCTGGTTTAGGGCCCTCGAGACCTGAGGTGATCAGGCGGCGGGCTGAGGCTTCAGGTCCACAGAGGGTGGACTTCCCGGACACCGAGGGAGGACTGAGCAGCCCCTGCCCCTGTGGTCAGTGCTGGGAGGCCAGGCAGGACGTGAGGAGGAGCTGAGGACCCTCAGGAGGCCCTGGGCAGTGCGGCCACATGTGGCGACCCTTAGTGCTTTCTGTTCAGACTCTGGTCTTGTTCTGAGTTTCCATGCAGGCCCCCAGAGGTGGGGGACCAGGTCGTGCCAGGAGAAAGGTGAACACTACAAGTGAGCCCTGAGGGAACCACCCACCACACAACTGGGGGACCTCACAGAGTCCACCCCTTGTACTGTCACAGAAGGCTCAGGGATGTGCTACAGGACACCCCTGTGGTGTGCCCTCCATTTCCCTCACAGGGGATCCAGGAACCAGGAGGCGAAGGCAGAGGTCTGAGGACCATGTCCAGAGGTCAGAGAACAGAGGAGGTCCAGGCAGTGCCAGGAGTCAAGGTGAAGACGGGGCCTTGAGTGTGCACCAGGGGCTCTCCATCCCAGAACATAGGGGACCCCACAAGGGCCTAATCTCCACACCTTGTCAGCCCTGGAAATCTGCACTCTGAGGAGCCACCTCACTTCCTCCTTCAGGTAGCCAGGGGACTGAGAGCACCCGTGAAGAGTCGACCTGTACATGGTCTGTGTCAGACTGCCCAGGATGCGGTTCTCAGCAGAGGCCGCTCTCATCCTCTCCCTCCCCCAGGCCCATGGTCCCCATCTGTCTCCCTGCCTTATTCCTGTCTGTGCTTCGATCCCAGGCATTGCACTTGGGATCGAGATGAGTGAGCTGAGCAAGCCTGAGGAAGACCTTCAGGACCCAGGCGAGGCCCAGGACCCGGAGAGGAGCAACTCTTGGGGGCTGAGGCAGGGGAGGCTGTGGCAGGGGAGGCTGTGGCAGGGGAGGCTGCATCCGCCTTGGCCTCCTCCCCGCCAATCTCCCTTGCAGTGGCCTTATCCCAGGAAGCTCTGAATGAGATGCTGGTTAACCTGATGAAGTTTCTTGCTCTTCAAGTATCAGGCCAAGGAGCTGATCTGTGGTGTGAAGGTGAAGGAGGTGGACCCCATGGAGCACCTCTACATCATGGTCTCCACCCTGGGATTCACCTGCGATGCAATGCTGAGCAGTGGGCAGCGCTTGCCCAGGGCTGGTCTCCTGGTGCTCGTCCTCAACCTGATTATGCGGAATGGAGACCGTGCCCCTGTGGAGGAGGTCTGGGGAACACTCAGCAGATTGTGTGTCAGGAGTGAGCAATGCGTCTTTGGGGAGCACAGGCCACTGCTGACCCATGTGTGGGAGCAGGAGGGGTACCTGGAGTACCAGCAGATGCCTGACAATGACCCTCATCGATACGAGTTCCTGTGGGGTCCCTGGGCCTATGCAGAGACCAACAAGTAGGAAGTCACGGAGTATCTGCTCAGAGTCAGCCAAAGGTTTTCCAGAGCCTTCCCACCCCTGTCTGCAGAGGCTGTGAGGGAGGAGAAGAGGAGTCCTGACCCAGGGAAGCCACCAAACTGATCCTTCCCTCTGTGACTGAAGAGGGAGCGGTCAGCTTTCTCAGTAGTGATGGCCTGGGCCACTGGGGAACCTGGTGTATAACATCTTTGTGTTCCTTTTCTCTGCGATGATGTGGAAATAAATCTCTGTTTTTTTATGAATTTTTCAAATGTGTTTTCTCAGCTTAAGCCTTAATAAACTTCAGTATGTAACTTTGTGAATGACATTGATCACACATGTATTTGTACTTAACCAGTTAAAGGACCAGAGTTTTGCTGTTTTGTAAAAGAGATTGGGAACTCTCCCATTTTATTTTGTGACCCTGAGCAAGATAACATGGAATTGGAATTACAACTATTTTGGATATGTGAACTTCCTAGCAGTATATAGTTGGTGGAAGAATTGGAAAATAAAAAAATGATTGTAGTGAATTCGTGCGGAGAAGGCAATAGCAAGCCACTCCAGTACTCTTGCCTAGAAAATCCCATGGATGGAGGAGCCTGGTAGGCTGTAGTCCATGGGGTCGCTAGAAGTCGGATGCGACTGAGCGACTTCACTTTCACTTTTCGCTTTCACACAATGGAGAAGGAAATGGCAACCCACTCCAGTGTTCTTGCCTGGAGAATCCCAGGGACGGGGGAGCCTGTTGGGCTCCTGTCTATGGGGTCGCACAGAGTCGGACACGACTGAAGCGACTTAGCAGCAGCAGCAGCAGCAGCAGTGAATTCGTGATTTTTATAGTTTTTGTCTGTCCTTCTCTAGAGCTAATCCATATCTATTTACTCGGATTTTGCCAGGTTATTATTTAAGAAAGTAAGAGAAAATAGATGAGATCAATAGCCCCCTTCTCACTGGTTCATTTATTCCACAGAACTTCATGGATCCTCTGCTCTGTGGAAGGCCCTGTGTTAGCAGTGAGGACACTAGGAGAAGCAGGACACCCCCACATCCCATTTGTGCTGATATCTGGGATGGGGTGGAAAGATGTTCTGGATGCAAGTGGTGCCACATCCATGGGGCTGAGCTCCCAAGAAGCAGGAAGGGCTCCTGCCTGAGTGACTGATGGAAGCTCTGTCCAGGTGCCATCCATTCAGGGCCAAGGTGAGGACCTGGGCTCCTCTCAGTGGCACAGTCAGAAGGTGGGTGTTTTTAGGAGAACTGCTCCAGAATCCTTGCAGATGGTGACTGCAGCCATGAAATTAAAAGACGCTTACTCCTTGGAAGAAAAGTTATGACCAACCTAGATAGCATATTCAAAAGCAGAGACATTACTTTGCCGACTAAGATCTGTCTAGTCAAGGCTATGGTTTTTCCTGTGGTCATGTATGGATGTGAGAGTTGGACTGTGAAGAAGGCTGAGCACCGAAGAATTGATGCTTTTGAAGTGTGGTGTTGGAGAAGACTCTTGAGAGTCCCTTGGACTGCAAGGAGATCCAACCAGTCCATTCTGAAGGAGATCAGCCCTGGGATTTCTTTGGAAGGAATGATGCTAAAGCTGAAACTCCAGTACTTTGGGCACCTCATGCGACTTCCTAGAGCCCTTCAGGAATAGTTATGATGTAGACAGGGTGGAAGAGGAAGGAGCATTTTGGATTCTGGGCACTGCAGATGGTATCCTGGGAGTGGTACAGCCAGAGGGACTGAGGAGGGTGGAGAGCCCTGGGAGCCAGGGGCAGGGACGCAGCCTAGGAGTCTGGAGCTGAGCTTCAAGGCAGAACCACCTGAAGACCACACAGTCCTCGCTCTCTGCCCTCCTTCTGGGGTCCATCCTTCTCTCCCTTTCCCTTCATCACATGGCAGGGCTGGGTCAGGAGAAGAGGAGACATGTGGATAAGGAACTGGTGCCTGAACCTCTACGGAGAGGAGCACAAAGTGCCAGGTGGGAACCATGGCTCATAGGTCAGTAGGACTGTTATGATATCTCCTAGGGGAACCATCTTCCTTTGGGAAGAGCATGTCCTGTCACCACCATTAATAGAGTAACCAGTAGCCACATGAGGCTGGGTAGTGTGAACTCAAATGAGCTTAGTGTGTCCCAGGGCCTGACCATCTGCCTTAATATAATATGAAGTCAAATGTAAATAGTTAGAAGTGGGTAACGGCTAGATAGCCCCGCTGAGGAAGTGCAGAACCTACACGGGGGACCAGAAGCACAGCTTCCCTTGTGGGTCACTGAGAGTGGTGGTAGGTGGGGTCACTGTTCCCTCTGGTTTCAGGGCCATGTATCTTACTCAGTGGGGGAACTAATGATGACAGATGTGGAGTTTGTCCACTCCCTGGAAGGTGAAACCCCAGCACCACGGGCTCTCATATCCCAGTGTGCACCTCACATGTTCTTCGTAGAGGCCATTCCACTGCCCCAGGAGACCAGCAGCGCTGGAAGCTGTGGTCTCAGGGCAATGAGGGCTTTGATGTAAGGGTCCAGCTTGGGTAAACTCAGGGACATCCTGTACCTTCCAGAGCTCAAGATGAGGACCCTAAGGAGGACATAAGGACCCCTTAGATCCCACCCCTGCTGTCAGCCCTAGGCAGCCCTGGTGGCAGCATGAGCACTTGGCAGCGTGTCCTACCTTTGGCATCCCTGTCTCTGACAGGTTGGGGCCCTGCTTTAAGGGGCGGGCCTTAGAAGGAGAAGGGGAGGATCTTAGGTTCTGACGAAGTCTGGGTGAGGACCCTGAGGAAAGACTGAGGGGAACCTGGACCCCATCACAGAGTGGGCTCAGGGAGCACATAGGGTGGGATGAGCACATGCCGCGTTTCCTGACATCCGGGTTTCAGAGAGACAGGGGACCCGGAATAGGCGGCGGGGCCTCAGGTGGGCAGAGAGAATTCCAGGTCCTGTGGGGTAACCAGTTGAGGTCCCTGAGGGGGGACTAAGGGACCCTTGACCCCAAAGAAAGCTGTCTCTGTTGTCGGTCCTTGGAGACCGTGAGGTAGGATGAGAACAACAGGCATGGTCTGACTTCCTGACATCCGGGTCTCAGAGAGACGGCATGTGGTATAAGGGGCGGGGCTTCAGTTGGGGAGAAGGGAGAATCTGAAGTTGTACTCGGAGACAAGGTAAGGCTTTGAGGAACGATTAAGGGAACCCCCAAGGAGTACTGATGGAGCCCCACAAATCCCTGCCCCTGTCACCCGCCCTGGGAGACCCTGGGGTGAGAAGAGCACACTACACCTGTCCTGACTTTCTGACATCCGGGTCTCAAGAGAGACTGGGGCCCTGATGTGAAGAGCCAGGCCTTAAACTGGGGGAGGACAGAGCCCCGGTCCTACCGGGAGTCAAGGTGAGGATGCTGAGGGAGGAGTGAGGGGAGCGGGACCCCAGAACAGAGGGGACCCTGGTAGTCCCCAGAAAGACGACCTCGTGCCACATTTCCTGACTTCCGGTCTCAGAGAGACGGGACCGGGTGAGAGCGGCAGGGCCTCAAAATGGAGGACCGGCCAATCCCAGGGCCTGCTTGGAATCCAGGCTGCAGGCAGGGAAGGACTGAGGCAGTTAGACCCCAACACAGGGAGGGACCCTTGCCCTTGATGGGGGTCTTAGAGGTCCCAGAGCGGGTTGAGCAGGATGAGCAGTTTGTCGACCTCTGGCTTAGGGGCCCAGGGAGGTGAGGTGCTCAGGCGGAGGGTGGAGGCTTCAGATCCACAGAGGGTGGACTCCCCGGACAGAGCCAGACCCACCCTTGTGGTCAGTGCTGGGAGTCCAGGCTGGACGTGAAGTGGAGACCGAGCATCTCCCCAGCGTAGGACCCGCGGGAGGCCCTGGGCAGGTGCAACCACATGTGGGGCCCCTTAGCGCTTTCCCTTCAGACTCGGGTCTTGTTATGAGTTACTCTGCAGGCCCCTAAAGGGCAGGGTCCAGGCTGTGGCAGGGGAAAGGTGGGCACTACAAGGGAGCTACAAGGGGACCACTTCCCCCACAACTGGTGGAGGGGGGGAGCCTCAGAGTCCAGAGGTGTGCCACATTCTACCCCCGAGGGCCCCCTCCATTTTTCTCACAGGGGCTCCAGGAACCAGGAGCAGAGGTCTGAGGCCTGTGTCCAGAGGTCAGAGAAAAGAGGAGGTCCAGGCAGTACCAGCAGTCAAGGTGAGGAGGGTGGGTAAATGAGCACCAGGGGCTCCCCATCCCAGAACAGAGGGGACCCCACAAATCCCTAATTCCCCCACCATGTCAGCCCCAGAACCTCTGGCTGTGTTGGCTGCACCCAGGAGAGCCACTGCCCTTCCTCCTTCGGGTAGCCGGGCGTCAGACTGCCCAGGAGGACGGCTGCTGTGAGGCCGAGAGCACCCCTCAAGAGGAGACCTATAAGTGGCCTGTGTCGACCACCCAGGGTGTATTTCTTAGCTGAGGCCCATGGTCCACAATGTCCCCTGCCTCACTCCTGTCTGTGGTTTGATCCCAGGTATCGTACTCGAGGTCAAGATGAGTGAGCTAAGGAAGCTCAAGAAAGACCTTCAGGACCCAGGCGAGGCCCAGGGCCCAGAGGAAGCACAGCTCTTGGGGGCTGAGAGAGGGGAGGCTGCAACCCCCTCAGCCTCCTCCCTCCCAATCTCTGCATGTGCCACTGAGGAGGCCTTGCCCCAGGAAGCTCTGAATAAAATGGTGGCTAACATGGTGAAGTTCCTGCTCTGCAAGTTTCGAGCCAGGGAGCCAACCTCCGATGCCGAATTGCTGAATACGGTCCTCAGGGATAACCAGGAGCACTTCCCGGTGGTCTTCCGCCAAGCGGTTGAGTGCATTCTGCTGGTCTTTGGTGTAGATGTGAGGCAGGTAGAAACTTCACCCATCTACATCATGGTTCCCTCCCTGGGCCTCACCTGTGATGTGATGCAGAGCGGTGGGCAGGGCCTGCCCAAGGCCGGCCTCCTGGTGGTGGTCCTCAGCCTGATCCTCCAGAATGGGGATCGCAGCCCTGAGGAGGGGATCTGGGGAGCACTCAACAAGATGGGGGTGTGTGTTTGGAGGGAGCACTTTATCTTTGGGGAGCCCAGGGAGCTGCTGACCCAAGTGTGGGTGCAAGAGGGGTACCTGGAGTACCGGCAGGTGCCTGACAGCGACCCTGCTCGCTTCGAGTTCCTGTGGGGTCCCCGGGCCTTTGCAGAGACCAGCAAGGAGAAATTCACAGAGTATCTGCTCAGGGTCAACCGAAGGGCTTTTAGGTCCTTCCCACTCCGTTCTGCAGAGGCTGTGAGGGAGGAGGAAGAGGGGTCCTGAGCCAGAGCAACAGCCAGGCTGATCCTTCCCTCTGTGATTGAAAAGGGAGCGGTCAGCCTTCTCAGGAGTGATGGCCTGGGCCACTTGGGGAACTCTGTGTGTAGCATTTTTAGGTTCGTGTTCTCTGCGATGGCATGGAGACTGATACCTGTTTTCTTTAGGAATTTTTCAAATGTGTATTTCAGCTTAAAGCTTAATAAATTTCAGTATCTAACTTTGTGAATAACATTGATCACACATGTATTTGTACTTACCCAGTTTAAGGACAAGAGTTTTGCTGGTTTTTAAAAGAGTTTGGGAACTCTCCAATTTTATTTTGTGACCCTGAACATGGTAACATGAGATTGGAATTATAAGTATTTTGAAAATGTGAACTTACCTAGCAGTAATGTATTTGGTGAAAGAATTAGAAAATAAAATGTGATTATAGCGAAATCTTGCTTCTTATACTTTCTGTCTATCATTTTATACAGCTAAGCTATCTCAGTTTATTTGGGTTTTCCCAGGTTATTATTTAAGAAAGTAGGAGAAAACTAATCCAACTAAATAAGGCCCTGCTCCCGGCTCATTTATTCCACAGAACTTCAAGGAGCCTGCGCTCTGTGACAGGCCGTGTTAGCAGTGGGGACACTAGGAAAAGCAGGCCGCCCCCACGCCGGGAGTGATAATCTAAGAGCTGCAGCCACATGAGGAAGGTGGAGCGACGTCCCCTAGTCCCAGAACAAGGCAACACGGGGCGGGCCAGTGGGGCTCCAGGAGAAGCCCTCGAGTGTCAGTGCCTGAGCCAGGGCAGTTTGGGCTTTGGGAAGCTGGGTTCCTTCTGTGGGAGTTGATCGGGATGAGGCTGGGTGTTGGCAGTACCAGACCTCTCGACGCTGTCTTATGGGTGAGAAGAAAATTTGAAATAGGACATATACAATAGAAGTTTCTCTTCACTCGGAGATGAATCTCCTGGGTCCAAAAGAGAAAGTGCACTTTGATCAGGATCAAGTAGACTCCCGGTTTTTCTGCCTGAGTGTAAATACACTCGAAAGGTTCCAAATGAGACATGAGTGAATTTGGGTTGGCACACAATCTTCTCAGTCTCAGGGTTTATAGCCGAAGACATTTCAGTTACCATGTTGCAGAAACTGGTACTCAAGAGAGTTGGAGAACTCAGGTTTATTATGCTGGCGGGCCCAGAGGAGTCAACCCTCCAAGCTCTGAGCCCCGATCAAAGGGATTGTAGAGTTTTCATAGACAGACTGTAGTGGGCAACACTAGCTGTTAATAGGCTGGTTTAAACTAACGGGTTTCTCACGCTTGGGAACAGTGGTTAGGATGAGGAGGGGGATGCCTGACCTGCACAGACATGATTAAGCAGATTTGCAGGAGCAAAGAGCAGGACAAGGGTGAGTGAGATAAACTCCAGTTTCCAGCATTGCAAGTTCCCGCTTTCTGAGACTACAGGACCTAAGTGATCTAGACTTTGCAAGGGGGAAGCTGAGTTACAGAGGCAGAAGGAGGAGGTCGTGTAAAATGTTAACTTTTCCTCTTCATTCCCTACTCTTGATGCTTCTCTCACTCACTGTAGAAAGCATCGTCCCATGTTTTTGGTAGGACATTCCGAGCTCCCCATCATTTAGGGAGAGTGTACTGAATTATTACCATTTGTAACTCTGTGGATTCAATCCGAGAGCTTATGAACTGGGTAATAGCATAGAGAATACAAGGGCCAAACAAGAGTGCTGCAAAGAGCGTGAAGAGAGGACCTGTTAAAGGGAGAAGCCATGATGCCCAGCTCCAGATATTGCTCCAATTACCCCAAGAATTAGCTGGTTTTTCTCTCTTTTTATGATTTGTTCTCTTTGATGTTGGGCCATGTTCCTGACTATTTCTGACTGGTGTATATAAAAGCAGCATTCTTCATTCAAGAAGAGGCAGTAAAAGAAGAGGGAGCTGAAAAGGCAGACACTTTTCCACTGTCAGTAGGTCTGCTGCTGCTGCTGCTAAGTCACTTCAGTCGTGTCCAACTCTGTGCGACCCCAGGGACTGCAGCCTACCAGGCTCCTCTGTCCATGGGATTTTCCAGGCAAGAGTACTGGAGTGGGGTGCCATTGCCTTCTCCAGTCAGTAGGTCTAGACTTCTCTTATTTGGCAAAAGCACCTCAGCCAGGGAGTCTAGTTGGTCCTGTAAGGCCACTAAAGATTTAGCCACTCTCTCAATGTCATCTGTGAAGTCTTTGGATAGTGTATGATAAGAGGTGGTTGATGAAGCAATTCCTCCTATTCCCATAACTATCCCAGTCGTGATTCCCAGACTAGCTAGTAGGGGTATAAACTGGATGACTCTTTTTGACCTCATATGTGCTGTCAGAGGTAGAGTGAGAGTCTGGTTGTTAGGGACAATATTCATCTGGGGAGTTAGGAAAGCTAAGGTGCAGATACCCACCTAATTGACAGGTAGACATAAGTAAGCATCTATCCCACAGACAAAGAAAAGGCCTTGATGGGGGAGGCACCATCTATAACAGCAAGGGACACCAAATAGCTGCAAAGCAGCCTGCACATAACAGGTAACTGAAGACTTGCAAAAGGTTTTCTCCCCATCTTTGGGTTGTCATGGCTGTAGCAACTGAGCCTATCATGAAGGGGCATCAGTTATACTGTGGAGCAATTTAGTTAGTAGGGAGAATCGATTGTAAGAGACTTCTAGTAAGAATGAGGCTTCCCATCACAGTGAGATAACAGTTAACTGTAAATTCTGATCCAAATCCTAGTCCTGGGGTGCTACAGAAGCTAGTCCTGTGGCGAAAAGCACAGAAATAATAGCAATCGGGGATAGAGTCCAGGGTTGACAATGAAAATCCATTGATGTTTTGATAGCCGGATCCTCAGGCTTCCCCCATGTGTTGACCAGCTAGCTGCCGGAGTGTGGCTGGAGCAAGGCTGAAGAATCCTCAAGCTTCTGCTGTGCATGTACTTAACTCAGCTTCCGGAGTGACTAGAGCAGAGCTCAGCACCCTTCGTGGGTGAGGGTCGTTGTTTCTGAAATAGACCTTGAGTTTTTTGGGGTCCTGAACTGCTTTCCAGGTGTCCTCATTACAGGAAGCCACTGCCTTCGTGACTCTGGTGTGGTGGATCCAAGGGATGATACCTATAACTTTAACAGTAGTAGGGGTTGCCAAGATGACCGTGTGAGGGCCTGTCCAAACTGGCTGAAGTGGTTCCTTTTTCCAGTCTTTAACTCATACCTCATCTCCTGGCTGACAGGGGTGAACCCAACTGTCCAATGGAATGGGTGTCCTTTCTCAGGTTTCTTAGGCGATATGGCGGAAGACTTTCCAGGGCCTGGGGGTGTTGGGACATCTCCAGGTCAGCTAGTTGTTGGTGGTCTCCTTTGAGCTTTCTTATCACTGGGGGTGGTCTCCCATATAAGATCTCAAAAGGAGAATAGCCTGAGGTCCTCAGGGTGCACTTGTGGAGGGCAATGAGAGTCCACAGGCTAAGGCGGCTTGTTCTAGTGTTGTCTGAGCATTTGCCAGGGGATATTTTTGTCGTACTACTACTTGGAGAAACAAGCTTAACAAGAATGTTAAAAATATATTGCCCCAAAATTAATAGAAGTAGGAAAGCCGCTGAGGTGCAACTAGGAGAACCAGGTCCAGACATTGGTTTGTGACATTAGTGTTTCTCTAGGTGTGAGAAGATGCAAGAAGTTGGACTCATAAAAATCTTTACCTGAAAATATCTGACTATCTGAAGGCTTGTTTTCCTGGGTTTTTCCCAGAGCACAGAGTGCCTTATTTTTTGTCTCCACCCTGAACTCCTTTCAAGGGGGTGTTGAAGGTCAGCATCTTGTAGTGGTCATGATTCAGTCTTTGTAGAGGCAGCTGGCAAGGGCCAACTTCCCGTCAGCAGGGCCCCTTTATAGTCATATTTGACCATGTTTGGGGGGCATTTCATGGTCATTGTGTCCTGCAGTGCTGGGAAAGCTCATTCCCAGGTCTAACAAAGATTCCATTGACAAGCCACTCAGTGTGTTGTCACTAGACCAGGCCTTGTAAGTAGCAAAAGTCTCTTGACCATACCTGTCTTCCTAGCTTCTTGGTCCAGGAAAATGTTTCCTCTTGTTGCTTCTTCCCATATCTAAAGTGACATTATTACAGTTAATGGTCTCATATGGAACTGCATATCAGCATTTTATCATCACAGGCTCTGTCACACATTTGGTAACATAAGAGATAATCTTCTGAAACAAGCTACATAGAAAATAATATAGCTAGCAGTTATTAGTAAGGTCGCAAGCAAGAATTTAAGTCAAGAACTTTCATTGGGGATAGCCCGGTATACCCCAGGTCACCTGTCTCAGTTAAATGATTATAGCCTAGTGTTAATCTCCTGGTTGTACATCATGGAGCATCTGACCTTTATCCAAAGACTGGCTGCTGAGGTAAGCTTTAGAAATAATCTTAAGAGTGTCCTTTTTAATAATTTAATTAAAACTTTTAGCAATATAGCATAACAAGGAACTATCTCAGAAGTGAGTCTTAGTAGCAGAGACCTTAATTAACAAAACTAGAACTTAATATTTAATGAAACATGATTTTTTTTTTTAACTTTATTTTTTGGGCTCCAAAATCACTGCAGATGGTGATTGCAGCCATGAAATTAAAAGATGCTTACTCCTTGGAAGGAAGGTTGTGACCAACCTAGATAGCATATTGAAAAGCAGAAACATTACTTTGCCAACAAAGGTCTGTCTAGTCAAGGCTATGGTTTTTCCTGTGGTCATGTATGGATGTGAGAGTTGGACTGTGAAGAAAGCTGAGTGCTGAAGAATTGATGATTTTGAACTGTGGTGTTAGAGAAGACTCTTGAGAGTCACTTGGACTGCAAGGAGATCCAACCAGTCCATTCTGAAGGAGATAAGTCCTTGGTGTTGATTGGAAGGACTGATGCTAAAGCTGAAACTCTAATACTTTGGCCACCTCATGCAAAGAGTTGACTCATTGGAAAAGACTCTGATGCTGGGAGGGATTGGGGGCAGGAGGAGAAGGGGATGACAGAGGATGAGATGGCTGGATGGTATCACGGACTCGATGGACATGAGTTTGAGTGAACTCCGGGAGTTGGTGATGGACAGGGAGGCCTGGTGTGCTGCAATTCATGGGGTCACAAAGAGTCGGACACAGCTGAGCGACTGAACTGAACTGACCTGAATTGTTGCTTCTTGACATGCATACAGGTTTCTCAGGAGACAGGTAAGATGGTCAGAGATTCTTATCTCCTTAAGAATTTTCCAAAGTTTGTTATGATCCATACATTTGGGATTCCCTGGTAACTCAGCTGGTAAAGAATGTGTCTGCAATGCAGGAGACCCCGTTGATTCCTGAGTTAGGTAGATCCCCTAGAGAAGGGATAAGCTACCCACCCCAGTGATCTTGGGCTTCCCTAGTGGCTCAGCTGGTAAAGAATCTGCCTGCAGTTCTGGAGACCTGGGTTCGATCCCTGGGTTGGCAAGATCCCCTGGAGAAGGGAAAGGCTACTGAGCAGCTTTCATTTCACACAGTCAAAGGCTTTAGTGTAGTCAATGAAACAGAGATAGATGTCCCTTTGAAATTCCCTTGCTGTCTCTATGATCAAAAGAATGTTAGCAATTTGATCTCTGGTTCCTCTTGACACTGGGTATGAGCCTTTGTTACTTCTCACAAGGACTTCAGGAACCTAGAGGTGAAGACCTAGGTCTGAGAATGTGTCCTGAGGTCACAGAGTGCAAGGTCCAGGCAGTGTGAGGAGTCAAGGTGAGGTGGGTGCCCTTGGTATGCACCAAGGTCTCCCCATCCCAGATTAGACAGGATCCAACATGCTGCAAATCTCTTCCCCCCTCATCCCATGAAATACTGGCTATGCTGGCTGTAACCTCAGGAGACATCTCACTTCCTCACTTGATAGTCGAAAGTCGACCAAGGAGGAACGCCCATGTGAGGGCCAAGAGCAGCCCTCAGGAGGAGATCTGTAAGTGGCCTGAGTCAGAGCAGTCCAAGGCATGTCTCTCAACTGACCATTTACCGCCCCTCTGGGCCCTGCCCCCGCCCCCGCCCCCACCAGGCCCGAGGTCCCTGTCTGTCCCCTGCGTCACTCCTCTCAACAGTTCGATCCCAGTCATCATGCTCACGGTTGAGATAAGTGAACTCAGCAAGCCCAAGGAAGACCTTCAGGGCCAAAACCAGGCCCAGGGCCCAGTGGAGGTGCAGTTCAGGGGGGCTGAGGCAGAGGAGGCCTCAACCCCTCTGGCCTCCTCCTGCCCAGTCTCCTCTTCCTCTGCCATCGCGCACGCAGAGTCCTTGCTAAAGAAGGCTCTGAATGTGATGACAGCTGAACTCCTGGGGTTCCTGCTGCTCAAGTATAGCACCAAGGAGCCAGTCTCCCAGGCTGAATCAGAACACGGTTCTCAGGGATAACCAGGCCCACTTCCCAGTGGTCTTCCGTAAAGCCACACAGTGCCTGCCCCTGGTCTTTAGCGTGCACATGAAGGAGGTAGACCCCAGGGAGCACATCTACTTCCTGGTCCCCACCCTGGGCCTCACCCTCAAGAGATGCAGAGGGATGGTCAGAGCATGCCCAAGGCTGGCCTCCTGGTGATGGCCCTGAGCCTAGCAAGGGACCTGACACTGAGGAGGAAGTCTGGGAAGCACTTAGCAGGATGCGACAGGTGTGTCTGGAGTGAGCACTTCATCTTTGGGTAGCCCAGGGAGCTACTGACCCAAGTGTGGGTGCAGGAGGGGTATCTGGAGTGCCAGCAGGTGCCTGACAGTGAACCTGCTCACTATGAGTTCCTGTGGGGTCCCCAGGCCTATGTGGAGACCAGCAAGTGGCAAGTCAGGCCATTTCTGCTCAGGGTCAAACAAAGGGCTTTGAGGGCCTTCCCACCCCTGTCTGCAGAGGCTGAGGGGGAGGAGGAAGAGGGGGCCTGAGCCAGAGCAGCAGCCAGGCTGATCCTTCCCTCTGTGACTGAAGAGGAAGCAGTCGGCCTTCTCAGAAGTGAGGGCCCGGGCCAGTTGGGGGAACCAGTGTGAAGCATCTTTGTGTTCCTGTCTCTACGATGACATGCAGATTCATCTCGTTTCTTTAGGAATTTTTCAAACTTCGGCTGTTTTCATAGAAGGCTAAATAAACTTCAGTGTCTTAGCTTTGTGAATGATGCTGATCACAGTGTGTTTGTGCTTACCCAGTTCAAGAGCAAGAGTTCTGCTGTTTTTTAAAAGTGATTGGGAGCTCTTCCATTTTGTTTTGTGACCCTGAACAAGATGAAATGGAATTGGAATAGAACTATTTGGGAAATGTGGAAATACTTAACAGTAATATCATTGGGGAAGATTTAAGAGATAAAATATAACTGAGGTGAGTTCTTGCTTCTTATGTTTATTGTCTGACATTTAATACAGCTAAGCTATCCCTGTTCAATTGGACTTTTTTGGGTTATTATTTAAGAAAGTAAAAAAAAAAAAAAAGTGAACTCAGCAAGCCCAAGGAAGACCTTCAGGGCCAAAACCAGGCCCAGGGCCCAGTGGAGGTGCAGTTCAGGGGGGCTGAGGCAGAGGAGGCCTCAACCCCTCTGGCCTCCTCCTGCCCAGTCTCCTCTTCCTCTGCCATCGCGCACGCAGAGTCCTTGCTAAAGAAGGCTCTGAATGTGATGACAGCTGAACTCCTGGGGTTCCTGCTGCTCAAGTATAGCACCAAGGAGCCAGTCTCCCAGGCTGAATCAGAACACGGTTCTCAGGGATAACCAGGCCCACTTCCCAGTGGTCTTCCGTAAAGCCACACAGTGCCTGCCCCTGGTCTTTAGCGTGCACATGAAGGAGGTAGACCCCAGGGAGCACATCTACTTCCTGGTCCCCACCCTGGGCCTCACCCTCAAGAGATGCAGAGGGATGGTCAGAGCATGCCCAAGGCTGGCCTCCTGGTGATGGCCCTGAGCCTAGCAAGGGACCTGACACTGAGGAGGAAGTCTGGGAAGCACTTAGCAGGATGCGACAGGTGTGTCTGGAGTGAGCACTTCATCTTTGGGTAGCCCAGGGAGCTACTGACCCAAGTGTGGGTGCAGGAGGGGTATCTGGAGTGCCAGCAGGTGCCTGACAGTGAACCTGCTCACTATGAGTTCCTGTGGGGTCCCCAGGCCTATGTGGAGACCAGCAAGTGGCAAGTCAGGCCATTTCTGCTCAGGGTCAAACAAAGGGCTTTGAGGGCCTTCCCACCCCTGTCTGCAGAGGCTGAGGGGGAGGAGGAAGAGGGGGCCTGAGCCAGAGCAGCAGCCAGGCTGATCCTTCCCTCTGTGACTGAAGAGGAAGCAGTCGGCCTTCTCAGAAGTGAGGGCCCGGGCCAGTTGGGGGAACCAGTGTGAAGCATCTTTGTGTTCCTGTCTCTACGATGACATGCAGATTCATCTCGTTTCTTTAGGAATTTTTCAAACTTCGGCTGTTTTCATAGAAGGCTAAATAAACTTCAGTGTCTTAGCTTTGTGAATGATGCTGATCACAGTGTGTTTGTGCTTACCCAGTTCAAGAGCAAGAGTTCTGCTGTTTTTTAAAAGTGATTGGGAGCTCTTCCATTTTGTTTTGTGACCCTGAACAAGATGAAATGGAATTGGAATAGAACTATTTGGGAAATGTGGAAATACTTAACAGTAATATCATTGGGGAAGATTTAAGAGATAAAATATAACTGAGGTGAGTTCTTGCTTCTTATGTTTATTGTCTGACATTTAATACAGCTAAGCTATCCCTGTTCAATTGGACTTTTTTGGGTTATTATTTAAGAAAGTAAAAAAAAAAAAATCTGATCCAACTTAATAAGTCCCCTGCTCACTGACTCATTTATTCCACATTTATTACTTCATGGAGCTTCTGCTCTGTGGAAGGCCCTGTGTTAGCAGTGGGGGCATGTTAGCAGGAAACATGGGATCCTCATGTAAACCTACCAAAATATGGAAATAAATATGTGATTAATTCAATGCTTTTTTAAAGTAATTCATTGGAAGGACTGATGCTGAAGCTGCAGCTCCAATATATTGTCCATCTGATATGAAGAGCTGATTCACTGGAAAAAACCCTTGTGCTGGGAAAGATTAAGGGCAGGAGAAGAAGGGTGACCAAGGAAAGAAATGGTCAGATGGCATCATCTACTCAGTGGACATGAATTTGGTCAAACTCAGGGAGACAGTGAAGGACAGGGAAGCCTGGCATGCTGCAGTCCATAGGATGGTAAAGAATGGAATGTGACTGAACAACGAACAAATTCACTGTTTTAAATACAGACAAAGGTTTTATCTAAATAACAATAGCACGCTGTTTGGGGGGAAAAGCATACCATTTGCACTTTGCCTGGGGTGGGGTGGAAATGTGTTTTGGAGGCAGGTGGTGCCACATCCATGGGCCTGAGCTCCCAAGAAGCAGGAAAGGCTCCTGACTGACTGATGGAAGAGCTGTCCAGGCGCCATCCGTTCAGGGCCAAGGGGGAGGACCTGGGTTCCTCCCAGTGGCACAGTCAGAAGGTGGGTGTTTTTCCAAGGACTGCTGTCCTCCTAAAACCCTCCAGGACAGTTGTGATGTAGACAGGGTGGAAGAGGAAGGAGCAGGATTCTGGGCACTGCAGATGGTATCCTGGGGGTGGTACAGCTAGAGGGACTGAGGGTGGTGGAGAGCTCTGAGCCAAGGGGCAGGGGTTGAGAGAGTCAATTCCTAGGCACGTTGATAACAAGTCCGGATTTCCCGAGGAGGAGAAAGGGGTGTGGGGCTCTCAAGGAGGAGATAGGGGTCTGGAATTCTCAAGGAGGAAGAAGGGACAAGTGTTTTTCGCCTCTACATTTCTTAGTCTTAGTCACATAAAATGTTTTTTCCTTTAAGCCTCAAACTGATGATTACACAACAACTCAGCTTGAACTCTGTACTAGGGATTCTATAGCAACATTGTATCCTGCTTGATGACAATTTCTCCTACCTGAAAACCTTCTGACTAATCCTGATATTTTAGAATGTATATTACCGGAGTAGGTCTGGTAGGATCTTTCTATTTTTAAGTTCTAGTCTTGTTATCCTAAAATGTAAATTGTGAGAGTGCGTCTGGTAAGATTGTTACAACCTTGAGACGGTCCTTTGATTAATTGTAATAACCAATTATAAAAAAGTATATATAACTCCCTTGCTAACACCAGCAAGGGGGGCACTCTCCTTTCTCCTTCGATGTCTATGTCAGAAGCTTTCTCTGTCCCTTTTCTTACTTTAATGAAACTCCGCTACACAAAAGCTCTTGAGTGATCAAACCTGGTCCCTGGTCCCATAGCTAAATCTTCTTCTTTGGAGATCATGAATCCAACATAGTTCACCATAAGCTATCAGGATGCAGCCTGGGAGTCTGGAGCTGAGCTTCAAGCCAGAACCACATGAGGACCACACAGTCCTCGCCCTCTGCCCTCCTTCTGGGGTCCATTCTTCTCGCCCCTTCCCTTCCCTATGTGGCAGGGCCAGGCCAGGAGAAGAGGAGACACAGAGATGGGGAACTGGCCTAAGAGCCTCTGGGGATGGTGAGAAAGCAGCTGGGGTACACGAGACTGTGCAGGCCATTTATACCAAAGCAGCCTCCGGAATCTCGGGTTCCTTCTCTAACCAGCACAGTCGTGAAACATACCACTCTGTTTGCACACCAGGAGGAGCTGGAGTCCTGTGTATTTGTCCCTTTTTCATGAAATGTCACACTCTGCACGGCTCTTGATGTGAGTGGGGGTGGTGGACTTCATACAAGGGGCCACCCTTCAGGGAACAAAGTCCAGGAATTCCTTCCTGCCACCTGCTCACTTTAGCTCTCAGAGCAGCACCCTTCCATTGTCTCAGAGCTCTTCGGTCCTCCTGATGGTGTGTTGGAGGCAGCGACCCAAGTAGACCTCCAAGGATGGAGGTACCCAGTCCCTGGTGTCCAGCCCAGAGCTCTTGTCACCCCTACTGTGGACCCCTTGCCCCCACTGTCTCCAACCTGGCCTCACTCTCTGCGTCTCGGAGCTCTACTCTTCCTGTCCCTGTCCAGACAACCTCCCAGCCAAAGGGGGGTGCGGGGGTGGCATTCCCTCACAAGTCGTATATGAAGGTCCCCAGATAATAGTCCCCTGTCACGATTGCTGTCATTCAGATAAATCGACAGTTGAGGTCACTTTTGGTGAGTGTCATGACGGCTAGTAAATAACCCTGTGCGATGTGAATAATGACAAAAGGCTATGATTATGAATGACTATTGAAATAATTCCTTAAATCCCAGTCTTTGATGAAAGTGATCAGTGAGCCTGGGTGGTAGAAGACTATCCTTTCTGAGGTTTAGCCAGAAGTGTGTTGCCAGGATGGTATGTCAGCCACCACAGAGCCAGAGAGGAGCTCAATGTCCACAAACAGGCAGTTGGAGCAGATGAAAGGCTGTAGCAGATGACAGGTGCAGTCACCAGCCTGCTCCCCAGACCCTATCATTCCCAGGCTCAAATGAGGATGGGAAGTAGCTGGCTTCATCACACAGTGTTTTTCGTCCACGTGGGGGTCACAGGCATTTCCTCACTGGAGCAGTAAAGGAACCCTGGCATTTGAAATCCAGAATGTAGTGTTTGTTCATTCTCCTCTGCACTACTGAGCAATGCACAAATATTCTAATCATAATAGCAGTGGTAAATGCTTACTAGTTCTGTTGTTTATTCACTGGGACAAGAACATGATCTGACTTGTCAAAATAACCATCAGGGCACAGAAGCCTTAAGATATAGCTTTGTGATTGAGTCCAACAAAAATACGTGGGAATCATACACCTGGAACTTCTGACAGGGCACAGGGATCACCCCTGCCCATGACTGCAACCTCCAAAGGCTAAGTCTCAATGTCTAACTTGCCTTTCATTCTGTTGTTCACTTCTACCTTAACATAATGTGAAGTCAATGTAAATAGCTAGATGTGGCTACTGTGGACATCCCTGCTGTGGAACTACAGAACTTACCCTTGAGAACTGGAAGCACAACTTCCCTTGTGGGTCACTGGGAGTGGTGGCAGCTGGGGTCATGAGGCACTGGGAGTGGTCGTACAGGGAGTCATAGATCTCTGGGAGTGGTTGTAGGTGGGGTCATGGGTCAGTGGAAGTGGTGACCAGCGGGGTCACTCTACCCTCCGGTTCAAGGACCATGCATCTTACCTCATGGGGAACTAAGGATGGCTGATGTGGAGCATGCCCGATCCCTGGAGGGTGACACCCCAGCACCACGGGCTCTCATATCCCAGCGTGCACCCCACATGTGCTTAGTAGAGGCTGTTGCACTGTTCCAGAAGACCAGGAGCTTCTGGATGGTGGGGGCTGAGATAGCGACTTTGGATCCCATGGCCACTTGCCCTCTGAGCCTGGGGTGCTGTTAGAGGATCTCTTGGTCTTGCATGGTTTTGTGAAATACCCTGCGTCAGTCAGTTCTGCTTTCTGTGAGCCCTCAAAGAGTGTTACCAGGCAAGGTGGTGGAAGCAGGAAAGCGAAACCCACATCTAGAAGGTGGACCTATCGATTTCAGTAGAGATGAGCCTCTCCTCCTACAAGGATGGAACGGAGATGTTGTGATCCACTCACCATTAGTGGCTCAGTGGTCGTCTGGAGGGACGGTGCCACTGAGGGATGGCATCACTCTCTGTCCATGGTAGGGCAACGCCTGGCAGGTGCCGTAGCTCATCTGGCCTGCTGGTGGCGCCTGTGCTGCTGAGCCCAGATGCAGCACCACCCTTGGCCGCATGGCTCCTCCAGGCATGAGAGCACTGTGCAGCCCTGAGGGAGCACCGACAGAGGCTGGGCACTCTCAGTTCTTCAGGCATTGGGTTTCAGCGATGTTTCTTGCCTCTTGTATGCTGCATGCCTTTGTGAGTAGTAAGAGGCAATGCAGATATCTCCCTTTTTGGTGTCCCTTCCTATAGGTTCATTGGTGTACCCCTTCTCCAAACCTACTTGTGGCAATCTACCATAATGTCTCATTCTAAGAACCTGACTGACTGGCCAATCCATTTTCCATCATCTTTAAGCCCAGTCTTCTTGACGCAGGCTATTTCCTTTATCCGTATATAGTGGATCCCTAGAGGCACCATCAGAAGTTACATCCACTGGGAGCAGATTTCACCTCGCCACTGTCTCTGTGGCCACATGTGGTGGAGGTGTATTGCCGAGGAGTCCATTTCCACCTGCAGTTTCAGTTCATCTCTGCTCAGCATTTCTACACCCCCATCAGCTGGTCAGGAAAGAGCTTTCTGGTCTATTAATCTACAGGAATGAACTGTGGCAGAGGTGCTTGTGACACATTTGCAGGTCGTATTGGGGTTTAGCTCACCTTCTTGTAATCTACGGCCCTGCTTGGGTCTGATCTCCTCAGAGACGCCACTTCTGTTTTTGGTGGATTACTGTTGCAGTTGCTTCCCTTTGTGGGTCTGACAGAACCTAGCTCATGAGGACCAATGGCTGCATGCTGTATGCCGAGGAGGTGGCCATGTGTTCCAGCAAAAAACAAACAAACGAACCTGGCAAAGCAGTTGCTATCGAGTGGGTGGTGGTCCACAGTCCTCCTTAGGAGCCTATAGTTTTGAGTAGGGTCCAGATCACTGAGGAGGTATGGCGGGGACCACCTGCGTGCATCCTTTTGGTGTTAAGGGTGTCATGAATGTTGCACATCTCCCAAACCGAGGGAATCTTGGTTTGTATTTGCTCTCACAGTCAAGGTGCAGGGATGCACTTGGTCTTCCCGACTCTGATAGCTTCTATACTAACGGTCTTGTGTGCATTCAGGGCTTGTGCCCATCATCAACCATGTCTGTTCTAATCACACACCTGGAGGTGGCAGGCAAGAGCTCTCTGAGTTAGATCTAGGCCAGACATCCATATGTTCCTGTGCACACATGCTCCAAGGCCTGACTATCACTTCCCACAGCATCCCGTTTCTTGATGACTTTACAATGTTTGCATCTTTCTTGTCTTGCCCATGTTGAGTCATGAAGGTGAACGATGTGGGTCTCTTTGTGGGACAGACTTGGGGAATGATGGCTGCATACACCTGCCAGGGTGTTGCAGAGTCTTTACTCATGAGGATCCCTCCTTCCCTTTGGTCAATGGATTCTGTGTCTGACAATTGACTCGGGTCTGGGAACTGGGGAAGACGTCATGACTCTCTTGGAGCACTCTCCTGCATCCTCCTGCTCACTCCTCCCTGTTGTCTATCAGACAGTAAGGAATCTGCCTGCAGTGCAGGTGACCTGGGTTTGATCCCTGGGTGGGGAAGATCCTCTGGAGAAGGGAATGGCAACCCACTCCAATATTCTTTCCTGGAGAATTCCCTGGACAGAGGAGCCTGGCTGGCTACAGTTCATGGGGTCGTAAAGAGTCAGACAACAACAATTGATCCATCCATCCATCCACCCACCCCATCCATCTATCTATCTGTGTCCCAAATAGAAAAATGCATAAAGGAGACAAAAGGCAACTAACAAAAGAAATACCAATGACTAAAAACCCTGAGAACCTTAATGATTTTAGAACTCAAAACAAGTGTATATTAAAACATTGAGAATGTCCAGTGAACGTGGACAGTAGTTAATGTCATGTAGGAAAAGGGAAAACAGACTCGCTCAAGCATTACTGATGGTGATACACATTGATCTGACCTTTCTGGAGGGGAATCTGGCAATAGGCAGGGAAAATCTAAACAGGCAAACCCTTATACAGCAATTTCACATCCAGGAATTTATTATTAGGAAATAACTGGACAACTCCACAAGGACATATGTACAGGGATTTCCAGGGAGAACAACCTAAACCTCCATTTAGAAACCTGGTTAAATAAGTTATGCTACATGGATATCATGGAATTGTCTTTAGCTACGAAAAATGCTATAAAGCCATATTTAGTGATATAGAAAGAAGCCTACAATATAATAAGTACAAAAGCTAGACTACAAAAGTGTGCAGTGTGATACATTTTTTTTGGAAAATTCTGTGTGAAATGTCCAAAAAAAAGTCTGGAGAATATATAGGCCAGAAAAAATATTTTTGGTTACCTCTGAATTATAGGATTTTGTTTGAGTTTTACTTTTTCATATGTTTCTGCATTCTCTGAATTTTAGGTAATGAACATGTATAACTTTTGAAATCAGGTAAAATCAGTAATGCTGAAATGCTCTGAAAAGTGGAATGAAATGCTTGGTCAGGAGACTTCAGTAGAAAGGTGATCGCTCTTCCCTTCCATTCCCACCTGAAGCCAGTGCATCAGAGCATCTCCAGATGGAATTATGCTTCAACTGCCTCAGGCAGATGAATATCTATCCTCTTTCTTAAAGTTTCCAGAAAAAGAAGCTTCAAAATTTCCTATGACAATTCATTCCAGAGTTTATCAAATCCATCTGAAAAAGAAATTTCACCTAATGTTTAATCTGAAACACCTGTTCTGTGATTTAAGCCACTGCATTTCTGCTTCAATTTGCTGTGAAAATAGGAACTGGTGGCTGCCGTTGGCCCTCAATCAGTTCAGCTCAGTCATGTCTGACTCTTTGCAAACCCATGGACTGCAGCATGCCAGGCCTCCCTGTCCACCACCAACTCCCAGAGTTTACTCAAACTCATGTCCATTGAGTCAATGATGCCATCCAACCGTGTCATCCTCTATCATCCCCTTCTCCTCCCGCCTTCAATCTTTCCCAGCATCAGGGTCTTTTCAAATGAGTCAGTTCTTTGCATCAGGTGACCAAAGTATTGGAGTTTCAGCTTCAGCATCAGTCTTTCCAATGAATATTCAGAAACGATTTCCTTTAGGATGGACTGCTTGGATCTCCTTGCAGTCCAGGGGATTCTCAAGGGTCTTTTCAAACACCACAGTTCAAAAGCATCAGTTCTTCAGTGCTCAACTTTCTTTATGACCCGACTCTCACATCCATACATGACTACTGGAAAAACCATAGCTTTGACTAGACGGACCTTTGTTGGCACAGTAGTGCCTCTGCTTTTTAGTATGCTGTCTAGGTTGTTCATAACTTTTCTTCCAAGGAGCATGTGTCTTTTCATTTCATGGCTGCAGTCACCATCTGCAGTGATTCTGGGAACCCCCCAAAGGTCTCTCACTGTTTCTATTGTTTCACCATTTGTTTGCCGTGAAGTGATGGGACTGGATGCCATGATCTTAGTTTTTTGAATGTTGAGTTTTAAGCCAGCTTTTTCACTCTCTTCTTTCACTTTCATCAGGAGGCTCCTAAGTTCCTCTTCGCTTTCTGCCATAAGGGCGATGTCCTCTGCATATCTGAGTTTATTGATATTTCTTCTAGCAATGTTGCTATGCCAACAGGAAGCTGCTTAAAAACAGTCCCTGGAACCCCAGAGGGACACGATTGCAGGCTGGAGACAAGGTGGCATGGAGCATTTTTTTCTGCTCTTGTCAACCAACGGTAAGTCCCCAAAGCAGATGAAAGGCCCCAGCATAATTTTCCTGGTTCTCTTCCCCATAACATCTTTGTGCACCAAATTTATCCCAGCCTTTCAACTCATGGAACCCTCCCTGCTGTCCCAGCGACTGTGCACTGTTACAACACCCAGAACACAGATGTGAAAACTGAGGCTGGAAAAGAGTCATCACTGGCTCAAGATCTTAAACCCTGGGCTCTACGCCATGATGCCACAATGCCAAGGACAAATCCAGGCAAGGACACTGATCTGGGCTGCTCAACCCTGCATTGTGGGGCTGATGGCCATACACCCTCATGGTTCACCAGGGTACCTGGAGGGTGACCAGGGCACAGAAGTGGGGGTGGGCATTCAAGAGACAGCTTCCAGATCATGGGCTGACAGAAAACGACAATTTTGCCTAGGGAAAACATGGCTTTTGCAATTTTGGGTCCAGGCTAATCCTAAGAATATGTTTAGCTACCAAGCATGTTGCAAGTGAGGGCCGGGTGCCACTCCCTGAAGGCAGATTTCCATTCTGTCCAAAGTTAATGCACAGGTTTCTCCGAGACAGAAGAGACTGCCCAGCAGGGCAAGCAGCACCAGCAATAACAAAGTGCCCTTTCTGCCATCTCCTCTACCTGCTTTTCCTATCAGCGCTTGAGAAGTGTGTTATAAAAGGAAGTCAACGAGGTAAGCTTAATGCTGCTGAGCTTCTGGTGTCATTGACTGTATCTCAAAACTAGAGACTCCTGAATCACATTAACACCCCAGAATTGTGTTGCTGGACCCAGGTGTTGTGAGGCTGCAGTGGGAGGCTGCACAGGGCTCTGGATATCCTGAAACAAGATGGTGTATATTTCCGGAATTACAAACTAGTGAATACACGTGCTTGCCAAGGGTCCTTCCTTTTTTTAGCTCTGCTAAGTCACTTCAGTCATGCCTGACTCTGTGCAACCCCATAGATGGCAGCCCACCAGGCTCCCCCGTCCCTGGGATTCTCCAGGCAAGAACACTGGAGTGGGTTGCCGTTTCCTTCTCCAATGCATGAAAGCGAAAAGTGAAAGGGAAGTCGCTCAGTTGTGTCTGACCCTCAGCGACCCCATGGACTGCAGCCTTCCAGGCTCCTCCATCCATGGGACTCTCCAGGCAAGAGTACTGGAGTGGGGTGCCATTGCCTTCTCCCTTTTTAGCTCTAGGTTCCTCCCATTTCTACCACAGAAGACCATGGTTGGTACCAAAATATTCGACATCCTGAGGCAGTTTGGCAGATGGTGGGGTGTGTAGTCGTCCAGGTTGACCTGGGGCTGGCCCTGAGTCCTGCCTGTCCCAGGAAGGGCGTCCCTGGAGGCCGAAGGCTGGAGGAAGGTAATGCATCCAGTACTCCTGGGCCTCTGTCAGTCCTCTGAAAGGGTTGGTTCTTACTGGGGCTGGGGTCACATGTGCCTAATGTTTTGTCCAAAAGCCTTGGGGGCCACAAGAGTTTAGAGATTTAGAAATCATTAAGAGGGACACAGAGATCATCAACACCCAGGCAGGGGCTGGCAAACACACTGACGTGGCTGCAGGGAAGCATGAGACTGTTAATACCGAGTGGGCCACACAGGGGAAACTCGGCATACTCTAGCTAGCTTCTTGGTGTCATCCACTTCTGGTGTGACTACCAAAAGGGTTTAGATCAGGTTGCTGAAAGCACTTGGCTGCTGAAGTGTTCTGGGTGATGGAATGGTGAACAGAAGATCATGGACGTGGGGCAGCAGGCAGATGTTGACTCTTGCACAGTTCAGGGAAGAGGCTTCCAGCTTTATGGATTCCTGGTCGTGGTACAGCCCCCAGTCACAAAGCCTGTCCATTTGACTCAGCTCACACGGCCTTCTGTCCCCAGGGGCCACTATATACATCTTTGCTCAAAATCCTCCAATGGCCCTCAAGGCCCAACCCAGGCCACATCCTATAGGATCTTTGGGACTGGGGGCCGATGGTGTTCATGTTCTCCTCCTTTCCGAGGTGGAGGCTCTTCACTCTCTGCCTGTCTCCCAGCTGCAGGCTTCAAGGCACAAGCCTGCATTCCCACTCATTCTGGGGAAAGTTCTCCTGGGAAAAGAGATGCCCCTTCAACCACTATTCGTAGTAGGTGCTTTCTGGTTTACAGATTGCTTTCATGTGCTTTCATCTTGTGACCTCCTCACTCCTCTCAGATGGACCGACAAATAGGATTATTCCTAATGGGGACATTTCACACTGTGTGCACCCTTCAGATAAAGAAAGGGAGACTCATAGAGGGAGTGGTTTGCTGAGACACACACTCCGGCAGTGGTGGTGCTGGGGATCACTCCAGGTTTGAGATGGCAGAACGGAGTGTCTGCTTCCTCCCACACCACCTCTGTGGAGGACCAGAGCCTGCCCAGCCTACCTGGGTAGTGCTGCACATACCAGCATGCAGCCTTGCCTTTGCAGGCAATGGATGAAACTTCACGGCACATCAGAGTCTCTAGAAATCCTTTGCCAAAAATCCCTTTGGGGACCTGAACTGATGGTGTCAGCTTGGCGACCCTACACAGACTTGCCTGCTCCAGCCACAAACCTGGGCTCAGTTCCCTCCATGGGTTTGACCTATCAGGGGGCCCTCTCCCCATTTCCCAGCCAAGGAGACCCTCTTCACTACAAGGCCTGATCCAGATGGCCCTCCCATCTAAAAACCCCTCCCATCTAAAAACCCCTCCATTGTCCTTTGATGTTAGTCAGTGGTTGGTTCCCCACTCTTCATGCTCCCCAACATCTGCCTTGTTTCAGGCTCTGCATTGCACAGGTCTGCTGGAAGATGCACTCCAGCCTCCCCACCCCCCAGCCCTGAGTGGTGCAGGGGTGAGTGGACACCTGATGCCCTGCACGGTGGAGGAGCCTCTTGCAGGAAGGGTGTCGTTGGAGTTGAATGCACTTTGCCTCATGAGGTCTGGCACACAGACCTGCCCTCTCCCATCAGGCTGTGCTTACACCAGAGCTAGCAGATGGCTGAGTGGCCAGCACACTGGAAGCAGTTCTCCTGTCAACCCAGCAGCTATCTGCCGCAAAAGATGCTCAGAGCCCTTCCTCCCAGGCTGCAAGCAGGGCAGAGCATGGCGCCACCCAGGCAAAGCACTTGGCATCCTGTGTGTACACACAGCCACCGTTCAGGCACCAATTCCTGGTTTCAGTTCTCCCGCTCAGTCAATAGCGATCGTGAGGCCTCAGGAACTGTGAAGGCCCAGCCCCCAGGGCCCACTGTGGACACCTCCCATGCCTGTCTGTGCTCTGCACCTCCGGGCGGGCTGGCAGGAACTGTCAGGTCAACATTGCAGGTGAAGGGATGCCCTGCCCAACTCTGCCTGCTCCCTGTCCCCTTCGTGGTGAGTCTCCAGCCAGCCTCTGGCACCAAATCCCCCCTACCCCACCCCTGGGAATAGCCTCACAAAGGACCCATCCCAAGAAGGTTGGCCTGAGAGAGAGGTAGCGAGATGGGGCCTTGGTACAGGGCTGACATCCCCTGTCCCACTGTTTATGAGGACCCATCCTGGGGGCAGTCGGTGTGCATTCAGCCCTGGGCTCAAGGCCAGGGCCCAGCTGCTAGAATTTTGCTGGGCTGGCATGGGAAAAGGAATTCCCTGGCAAGTGAGAAGATCCAGGCCTGTGGGTCATGGGAGGAATAGAGGGAAGTGACGTTTTTGCTTTGCTGTCCACAGGGGATGAGCAGCTCAGGGTGAAGTACAATGAGAACCAAGGGGTGGCCCAGGGTCTCCCCAGTAGCTGACAAAACCTCAGGCAGTGGACAAACATCTGCCCAGGATTCAACAGGAATGGCTGAACCTCAAAGATACTGAGCATTCCACCAAGACAGGCCTGACCTGCTGGCATCAGAGGTCCTCTTGGG
>SJYT01014623.1:0-42815 GCA_006410635.1 Cephalophus harveyi | reverse complement strand
ACGTTCACCCTTGTCATCTCTTGTTTGACCACTTCCAATTTGCCTTGATTCATGGACCTGACATTCCAGGTTCCTATGCAGTATTGCTCTTTACAGCATCGGATCTTGCTTCTATCACCAGTCACATGCACAACTGGGTATTGTTTTCGCTTTGGCTCCATCCCTTCATTCTTTCTGGACTTATTGCTCCACTGATCTCCAGTAGCATATTGGGCACCTAATGACCTGGGGAGTTCCTCTTTTGATATCCTATCATTTTGCCTGTTCATACTGTTCATGGGGTTCTCAAGGCAAGAATACTGAAGTGGCTTGCCATTCCCTTCTCCAGTGGACCACGTTCTGTCAGCCCTCTTCACCATGACCCGACCGTCTTGGGTTGCCCCGCAGGCATGGCTTGGTTTCATTGAGTTAGACAAGGCTGTGGTCCTAGTGTGATCATAGTCTTTTTCTGAGCCTCTTGTAGCTGGCGATCAGAAGGCCCCTTTGGTGAGTCTTTCTCCAGGGCTCTGCCCATTCAGGCACTTAGAGGGCTCCCTCGCCTGGGGTCCTTCTCTGTTGTTTGATGGGTCAGGCACATAGATGGGCCCTCCTGGCTGGGGTCCTTCTCTGTAGATTGGGGTATCAGGCACTTAAAGGGGCACTCTGAGTGGGGTCCTACTCTGTCGTTCAGAGCATCAGTCACCAAAAGGAGCACCCTAGGTGGGGTCCTACTCTGTATTTCAGTGCATCAGGCATTTGATGGGCCAGCCTCTCTATTGTTCATCTGCCAATCCACCCCCTACACATAACTCAACAGTATCATCTTGTTTCCATGGCTGCCTGGCTTTCCTCCACAGGCATTTCCCACCACAATCCCCTCCCTCATATCTCCTTGATCCATCTCTCTAGAGTCAATAGCAGCCCTCACCCTGGGATTGCTCCACAATCCCTAAACTCCAACACCCTGCTGCTGCACCTTCCAGGGGACCAGTGTTCCTGTCTGGGGTATGTATGGCTGCAGTAAGGACTGTCTGATTCTCTGTTCCATTCAGGCTGCCACAGATCAGCTGTTTCCCTCTCAGCCTTAAATGTTTCTCCTCTGACACAGACAATTGCCCCAATGTGGGGATCAGACCCCCACTTCAGTTCCCCCACCTGCCGAGGGCAGGTCCAGTCCTACTAACACTCCTGTTTTCCCCCCTAGTTCCTTTATCCTACCAAGTTTTGTGTGGTTCTATGGATGTGAGAGTTGGACTGTGAAGAAGGCTGAGCGCCGAAGAATTGATGCTTTTGAACTGTGGTGTTGGACAAGACTCTTGAGAGTCCCTTGGACTGCAAGGAGATCCAACCAGTCCATTCTGAAGGAGATCAACCCTGGGATTTCTTTGGAAGGAATGATGCTAAAGCTGAAACTCCAGTACTTTGGCCACCTGATGCGAAGAGTTGACTCATTGGAAAAGACTCTGACGCTGGGAGGGATTGGGGGCAGGAGGAGAAGGGGACGACCGAGGATGAGATGGCTGGATGGCATCACTGACTGGATGGATGTGAGTCTGAGTGAACTCCGGTTGTTAGTGATGGACAGGGAGGCCTGGCGTGCTGCGATTCATGGGGTTGCAAAGAGTCAGACATGACTGAGTGAGTGAACTGAACTGACTGATGCATTCTATTCTGTTGGTCAGGTATTCCTGTCCACTCTGTTCTGCATGCACTTCTGTGTCTGAAGGTGTATTCCTGATGTATCCATGGAGAGAGATGTACTCCAAATCCACCTACTCCTCCACCATCTTGTTCCCCAGTCCCTGTCGTGGTTATTGGTTTTAGTGCTTTTCCAAGTCTGGGAAGATGCAAGAACTAGGGTTGACAAAATTTTCTCCCTAAAAATATCTAACTATCTGAAATCCTTTTCAATCTATTTTCCCAGAGCACAGAGTGCTGATTCCTGATCTCCCTGAGTTTTTGTCAGGGTTTGTTGAAAGTCAGTGACTCAATCACTGTAGAATTGAATGTAAGAGACATTCCTTAACTGCCAGATTCAAATTATTTAAGGACTAGGAAAAAGTGTTCCATACTAATGAAATGCATCACGGACTCGATGGACGTGAGTCTGAGTGAACTCCGAGAGATGGTCATGAATAGGGAGGCCTGGAGTGCTGCGATTCATGGGGTCGCAAAGAGTCGGACACGACTGAGCGACTGAACTGAACTGAACTAATGAAAAGAACTGAGGTTCTTTACAATTATACTACCTTCTTTTAATTTTAAAAGGTTTATTAATATCTCAATTAAATACTTAACCAGTTAATCTTTCTCAATCACCTGCATTTCTTTATCTCTTGTTTTATTGAATAATTTTAAGGTATAAGATAAGTTTAAGGTGTATGATTTTATTTGAAAATGCCTACCATAATTGTTTACTGAACATATCGTATTCATGACCTTACACAGTTATATGTATGTATGTGTGTGTGTGGTGAGAACTTTTAAGATTTACCCTCTCAACAAATTTACAATATAATACTAACTTTGGTCCTTGTGCTGTACATATTTCCAGAACTGATGTGTCTTATAACTGGAAGTTTTTACCCTTTGAAAATACCATGCCATTTCCCTAATCCAGCCTATTTGAGTTTTATGAGTTACTTCTATAGTTTGGAGATAAGCCCTTTACCAGATAGATGGTTTAGAAGTATTTTCTCTCATTTCCTAGATTCCTCTCATTCTGGTTGATCCTTTTTTTGTTGTTGTTGTACAGAAGCTTTTTACTTGATGTAGTACTTATTTTTGCTTTAGTTGTTTATACTACTGAGGTCATAGCTTTTAAAAAAAAAAAAAAGGAAAAGTAAAAAAGCAGCTGCACAGAACCTTAACCTGAGCTCCATGGCTGTCCAGGGACTCTGTTCAGCCTCCTTGGTTAGACAGCGCTGGAGGCTATGTCCAATGGTGAGTGTAGATGAGGGCTTGGCTCCCTGCCCAAGAAGATGGGCTCTGAAGCTATCAGGGTCTCTGGCTAGGCTCCTTGATCGGGTGGGACTGAAGATTATGCTTCACTATTGGGTGGAACTGCTGGTTTTGTAAAGCAGATGAACCATTTTAGTCCTCTTGGGTTATTTTCTTTAAAGCTACCTTTCTGCCACTTGAAATATGAATGTAATTCATTTATTCAACACATATTTATTTTAGGCGTTTTCTAAGCATAGGACATACAGCAATGAATAAAATACAAAAGATTCTTTCTCTCATGGAATTTTCACAGTGGGAGAAGAACAGAGAAAAAATAGAGAAGTGAAAGCAAGAGAAAATATGTATGGAATTTAAATAAAGTGAGGAAAGGTATACTAAAGCGCTGAGATTTGAGCAGACTTAAATAAAGTGAGGGACTTATCTGGGGGAGAAAGCTTCAGGCATAGCAAAGGACTACTGTAAAAGACTCTGAGTGAGGAGACATCTGATGAGTTATAAGAATTAACAGACCTGTGTGGTAGGAATAGACTAGATGAAAAGACTGTGTGAAGGAAGAGTTAAGGATTACCATGTAGGACCTTGTCAGCCATTAGAAGAATTTTTCTCTAAATGAATGAAATGAGAGCCACTCTCATTGTGAAGAGGAATTGCATGATCGGTCTTATGTTGTTAAAGTCTCCCTCTGCTGTGGGGGCTAGGAGAGAAGCAGGAAGTTAGGTTAGGAGAACACGACAGAAGGTTACAGAGCTGATAAGATGGAAATTTGTGGTCATGGAATAGCAGTGAGAAATGACAGGTTGTGGATATATTTTTGAGGATAGAATCCATAGAGTTTTCTGATAAATTAGATGCAGAGCATAAGAGAATGAGTTTTAAAAAACCTGAAAGAACAAAATGGCCATTTGCTGAGATGTAAAATGTCACGGAAAAAAAACAGTTTCCTTTTTGAGAAAAGCACTGGGAACTCGGTTTTGGATATATTAATTTTGAGACTCCTGTTCACATGCAGAGAGAGATGGAAGAAGCAGTTGAATATATGACTCTGGTGGTCAGAGGAACTGCCAGAGTTTGTGATATAAATGCTTAATTCCTTGGGTCAGAATATAGATGTTATTGCACACGAAGTAGTCATTTATCATTTTTATCTTTGCTAAAACATATCATGAAATTTACCCTAAAATTCATATTACTTCTATCAGTTCAGTTCAGTTGCTCAGTCGTGTCCGACTCTTTGCGACCCCATGAATCGCAGCACGCCAGGCCTCCCTGTCCATCACCAACTCCCAGAGTTCACTCAGACTCACGTCCATCAGTGATGCCATCCAGCCATCTCATCCTCGGTCGTCCCCTTCTCCTCCTGCGCCCAATCCCTCCCAGCATCAGAGTCTTTTCCAATGAGTCCACTCTTCGCATGAGGTGGCCAAAGTACTGGAGTTTCAGCTTTAGCATCATTCCTTCCAAAGAAATCCCAGGGTTGATCTCCTTCAGAATGGACTGCTTGGATCTCCTTGCAGTCCAAGGGACTCTCAAGAGTCTTCTCCAACACCACAGTTCAAAAGCATCAATTCTTCGGCGCTCAGCCTTCTTCACAGTCCAACTCTCACATCCATACATCCACTAAAGTAACTTTATTTAGAAGTTACCCTATTGGTATGCTAAATTTACATGTTTTTAAAGTTATTAAAGATAACTTCCACTCCCATAAAGAGAGAGAGATTAATAGGGTGGATGGGAAGAAAGAAGAAAATAGGCAGAATATAAATAACAATTATACTTGGAGTTACCAATCCCTTTTACTTAAGATAGTTGGGATTAATTTATTCAGCACTTTGCACAAAAATTCTTAATTAAAAGAAAAAAATCTGCTACTAAGTAAAACCAATGCATTCCTACCTCACAATTATATTCATAGCTATAATTCTGGTTTAGTTTACAATTCCATTTTCCCCACGTAAACATACTGCTTATATAAATACATGAGATGTCATCATAATTGCTCATCTTTATAGATGAATTTCAAATCATAGTTGGAGATACAAATGAAAAGAGCAAAAAATAGAAATATTGGAAACCTATCTTTAATAATATACTACATATATTCTTAAAAAATATTTCTACTGAGGTAGTTAAAGAAAAATAACATGCTTTCCATAAGATAAAGTCAGTTTATAAGAAATTTTAAAATGGTAGGTATTTGAAAAGAATTTCCTCTAGTGTGAATTCAAAAATAAATGACAAAATCTACCTGTTCAAGAAGAAACTTCCACTTCATCATTATTATTTCAGATTGTAATACTATATTTAATTGGATAATATTAATAATTAACTTCTGTCTGTTCTATTAGATAAGCTAGTTAATGAATGGTGATTGCAAGAAAGAACTTCCTTGCCTAAGATTCTATTTTCAAGGCATAGAGTCAACTGAATATGTAAATTCTGCCACAAAATTTACAGTATGAATGTTACTATATATGTTGATCAAGACATTTTATCAGTTTTCTCCAAAAACAGCTTATTGCAACTAAGGGTGATTTTTAACATGCATTCCCCAAATTCGGGTGGAATATGCTTTAAATTTTAAATGAAAGCTGAAGAGACAATATAATTAATTATATCCAAATTACCTTTATTTAAGTCTTTTTAAGATGAACTTTTCATTCTTGAAGAGGTTAAAAAGAAGGATACACTAGTACTTTAGTTTACTTATCACCTTAGGTTGTAAGTAACATACATGAAACTACCTTCAGTGAGAGGAAACAAGCAGAAAGGACGTAGAGGCTATCCAGAGGGGAGAGTTGCTGATGTTGAGGTGGGGTGGACAGAGAGAAAAGAATAAAGACAACTCTTTCCATTTAATGTCTCATGTAAGCCCTGTAATAGAAATACTTCAGCAAAGACAACATCATGTGGATTGGATTATTACTGACCATATTTTTAGTAATGAAAGATCATTCAGTCTTCTAAAAGCACAAAAATTGTTAGTTACCAGCCAAAAAGATCTTCAAGATTAACTGAAAATATACATTATTTTAAGAAGTATTTTTATGAATATAGATAATTTTTTAAATTTATGTTAAAATTCCCTTTTTGTGACTTTATTTTTGGCCTGTATCAGTTGCACTGAGTGCTTAATTAATTATATACATATTTTTGATCATGTTTTAAAGTGTGATTTAATTCCTTGAAACTATTCCTTGGTTTTGATTTTATATTAGGGTCATGTTTAATTAAAATCTAAGGAAGAAATATGACATTATATTATTTCTCAATAGTAAGTGCATGTGATCAAAGTTGATCACATATAATAAAGCCCTACATGTTCAAGAAAACTTATTAATTTATATTCTAATAAAATACACTTTGAAGTCCACAAATAAAATTATTTTCTTTGGTTCTACCTCCCTTTACTTATTATGTCCTTATCTGTGACATGACAGCTTTTCTTTGAGCATACTAATTACACCTAAAGGAGCCAGCATGACCACTGGTAAGTCACCATAAAAGTTCAAGGGTATTTTACAGTGTTCAGCTGCTCTTTTTTCTTTTCATCACAGGCATTGATGCATTGTGCCATTTGCCTGCCCACTCACCTGAATTCAAATAGCCTGGTATAGCATAAGCTCTGCAAATGCAAATCACCTGGAATATGCAAATTATAAGCTTGTTTAAAAACGTGGGTGTTTGGTTAAGGATGCTAAATCATCTTTCCATCCAAAGCTATTTTGTTTAATTACAAACTTGAAATGCACATAGAAAACAATTCTACTCCCAAATCACTCAGAACCAACATACACTTCTTTGGCATCCTCTTAATTAAATCTGGCTTCTGAACATTAATTATGAACTCTACATAGATAGAGTGATTCAGAAAATTTAAAATATATGTATAATGCTGACCATATAATGAGAAAGTTGTTTTTGCAGGAAAGAAATCCCAACTCCTAAGTAACTATTGCAATAAAATCATACAAATTTGCTATTATACAGTGTAAGGACTTAAACTGAAGATTGAGCTTGCAAGATTATATAATTGCATGTAAGAGATAACTAGCTTCAAACTGGATTTATTATAAAAACTAATTTTTAAGCATTATATAAATGTAATATATTACCAATTCAAGAAAATGCTTTTATTAATTGCTATATGCTTATGTAGGCTTCCCTGATAGCTCAGTTGGTACAGAATCTGCCTGCAATGCAGGGGACCCCGTTCAATTCCTGGGTAGGAAAGATCAGCTAGAGAAAGGATAGGCTACCCACTCCAGTATTTTCAGGCTTCCCTTGTGGCTCAGCTGGTAAAGAATCCCCCCTCAATTGGGAGACCTGGGTTCAATCCCTGGGTTGGGAAGATCCCCTAGAGAAGGGAAAGGCTACCCACTCCAGCATTCTGGCCTGGAGAATTCCCTGGACTGTATAGTCCATGGGGTCACAAAGAGTCGGACATAACTGAGTGACTTTCACTTGCATATGTCATGTACTTTGAGCATATAAATACATCATGTTAAGAAAGCTAATATTTTTAATAGTATACAATATTAGTATCATTGTCATATATAACATATTATAGTATTATATATAATAATATTAACATCATTCTCAAGCATATCAAGTCAGCATTTCACTTCATTTGAAGAAATAAAATATACTGTGACATGTTTGCAAGCAGGACCTCTATACTACCTTCTATACCCTCTAAACTACCTCTATAGTGCTTTTACACAAATTATCAAGAAAAGATCCTCTCTCAAAATACTTTATTTCCATATGTCAGAATATACTAACATTGTAAAAAGACGATTTTATAGCTTTCTGTTAGAAAATGTTCACAATATATAGGCAACTTAACTGCCTCTGATGCAGGTAGTGCCTCAAAACTGACTCAACCACTTCAGATATTTTTGGTTTGTTTCCTATAGAAATAGGCTCTAAAACATTCCATTCAAGGTGTATATGTAGACAGACTGTCCTCATGTCTTAACTACAGGTTGTGGAAATTATAATATAGATTTGCATTGATGGACAAAAATGGAAAACATCAAGAGAAATGTCAGTGTGCAATCTACAGGTAATCTGTAAGAAATGTAAACATCTCCCTCATGATATATTTTATTAGATATTGGAAAACATCTGACTATCAGAGTTTAAAATATACTATACCTGCAAAAGAATTAAGTATCAAAAGAATAGACTCCAAGTATATAGTTATATTAAAAAATAATCATTAATAATGGCCTCAGGGGATTATGCATGTTTGTGCATATATTAATACATCATTGATTTATTCAAAAATTCTCTTGAGCATTTTCTGTGCAGTACTTACTGTAATACCAGTTGAAGGTATTAACACTATGATAATGATAGCCAAAGTCTAGTGATGAGACAGCAAGTAAACAATTCTGATACAATGTGATGAGTTCTGTGAAGGAAATAAGTAAAGATCAACTTGAATTCGATATTATTTTCCCCTATTTGTTTCTCCAAAGGAATAAGTATAAGTTGTAAATAGCACTGAGAATTTTGGATACATTAAACTGATGTTGAATAATAATATGCTATGAGAATTTTTTGAAAGGAATATTCTTAATTTATACCTTATCAAAAATAAAATTACAGATATAATTGGGATTTCTATATTTAAAAACATGAAACTATATACATGAGAAGAAAATAGTGTGAATGATTTTCTACTCTTACTCTGAAGCAAATTTCTCTGTATATACATAGCTAACAATATACATGAATAAAAAATTATAAAAGAAATTCCATAAATGGAATTCTGAATTTGCCTATAAAAGTAATAGAAAATATGTGAAAATACATCAAACTTAATGAAGCCAAATAAAGGCAAATTCATGGCAATCCACACCAGCACTCTTGCCTGGAAAATCCCATGGACAGAGAAGCCTGATAGACTACAGTCCATGGGGTCACAAAGAGTCGGACACGACTGAGCTATTTCACTTCACTTTTTAATTCAAAAGACAAAATTTTCTTTTTCTTTTCAATGGCAACCTTCTAAGGCATGAATCTTTCAGAAGTGAGTTCTATTTTATACGAGTAGGGGAACAATAAACTAGTTCCACATTTTTAGAAAGAAATTTGGCAAAATTTAACCAAAGACAAGGAAGAGTTGGGAGAGAAGAGAGAAAATAATCAGAGACAACCCTTCTCTCATTTGTGCTTTTAAAATATGTGTAATAGACCCATCATTAAGGCTAAGCACTCCAAAGTGGCCCTTTTGATAAACTGTAGCCATTTTCATTCATTTTCACCACTTTCAAAAGTGAGTTTTCATTCATATAAAAGTTTCACTAAAATGTTTGGACATGGCTTATTAGACTCCAAAGTATTTAGCCCCACATACTCATGTATGGGCAGATTAGCTTTTACAGCATCATTTGTCACATTTATAGAACTTCTTTCTGCTATTTGTACTTAAAAAAAATCTTATTTGCATGCAAAAGATAATTGAGACAAATATGCAAACTAAAATGTATTTAAAAGGTGCATCTTCTAAAATCTTTCTTTTTGTATCTTATTTTCCAGTTGTCACAGTTTTGGTGAATTTCTCAGGAAACATGTAGGATAAAACGAGAGTCAGTTAAACTACTAATGTTTTTATTTATCAAATTAAAAACAGGCCACAAGACTACCAAAATAAATATGATTAGCAATTCATCTTTTGGATTGTGTTCTAAAGAGCAATCTCAATTTACAAGAAGCTACCTGTTTGTCTTTTTCCTTTTTACTGTGACAAAATGACAAAATGGCTGCTGTGTTTTTACTAAAGGCAAAGAGCTTAAGTGACACTTTAGATGGGAAAGGGGTACACCATGCAAAATATATACTGTAAAATTCATTTTGCTTACATTATCTTTCTTCTTTATGTCTGTATGTGATAAAAAAAAAAACTTATGTAAATAGGTCTAAATAAATTATTTCTTTCTTTCTATGAGTATGTAAACCAAAAATTTTGTGATAAGATAGCATTTTGTTATAACAATCATGAGATAGATTTTTATAGCATAAAATATATATTCTACATATCAATGCACTTAAAATTTTTTTAAAAAGTTGCTTTGCTAAAATTTTATAATATAGAATAAGTTTACATTTAAAAAGTCAAGTAATTTGTACATACAGTAACAAAACAAACATCTTCCTTAACCTTTCCCATATTTATTCTTCCTTTGTTAGGTGAAAACTTTTAATTGTTACTGTTCTAAAATCTTCTGATCATTTCTACCATAACTGCAAATATTGGGTTGATCAAAAAGTTCATTTGTGTTTTTCCATAATGCACATTTGGGCCAACTCAATAAATATCTAAATATATTTTATTGCTTATTAACTTCAGACATTATGTAGTATATAAATCTGGTTGATAAGTACTAAAACATTTAAAGTATTTGCACTTGTTCGTCTGGGCTTCCCAGATGGTGCTACTGGTAAAGAACCCACCTGCCAATGTAGGTGATGTAATAGAGCCAGGTTAAATCCCTGGGTTGGGAAGATCCCCTGAAGAAGAGCATGGCAACCCACTCCAGTATTCTTGACTGGAGAATCCCAGAGGAGCCTGGTGGGCTACAGTCCATAGGGTCACAGAGTTGGACATGACTGTAGCAACTTAGCACACATGCATGTGTTCTATTTCTGCATCTTCCTCCATATATATTTCTAGATTGCTTTTAATCCCTTAATTATATTTATTCATTTTAACAGTACTTTAAATACTTTAATGCTTTAGGCTCTCTATCATTCAATCACTTTTTGGCATTTTCACTCAATGCTATTTTGTATATGTGTACTTAGCTTGGCTGCGTCCAACTCTTTGCAGCCCTTTGGACTGTAGCCTGCCAGGCTCCTCTGTCCGTGAGATTTTTCAGGCAAGAACACTAGAGTGGGTTGCCATTTCCTTCTCCAGGGGATCTTTTTACTTGTGTAATCACGGTCAAATCCTTTGTTATCTGTGTGCTCCAGGCTTTTCATCTAAAATTTAAAAACTTGGGTCATGAATTTGAATTTTAAATTAATTATTGGATATGCCACATTTAGCAAAATATCTTTCTATTCTAAGTGCTTAGACATTACAATACCCTGTTTATAAGATGAAGATACAACCTCTTCTAACCTATCTTTCCCTTTTTTTCTACACCTTCTACTAACTATGTTTACATTGTCAAAGATTATAACATTCACATTCTGTCTTACAACTATCCCAAGGGATAGAGGAAAATCTTCATGGCACTGGTCTTGGCAATGATTTCACAGATATGACACCAAAACAAAGGCCACAAAAGTAAACATAGACAAGTGGGACTATATCAAACCAAAAACTTTATGCACAACAAAGGAAATAATGAATAGAATGAAGAGACAATTTATAGAATGGGAGAAAATATTTTCAAACTATATATCTGATAAATGGTTGAGCTCCAAAAGTATATAAGGATCTCCATAACTCAGTAGCATAAAAACAAATAACCTGATTTTAAAAAAATGAGCAGGGGAACTTAATAGACCTACAAATGATCAATGGGTATATGAAAAATTGTTCAACATCACTACTCATCAGGGTAATACAAATCAAAATCATGATGAAATCACCTCAGAGGATATCAGTATAGTTCCAATAAGGAAAAAAAAAAAGTGGCAAAATTGTAGAAAATTGGGAGCCTATGCACTGTTTGCGGAAAGGCAAATAGTGAAAGCATGTAAGATATTATCAAGTTTCCTCAAGCATGTAAAAATAGAAATGCTGTTATCATCCAGGATTCTGATTTCTGGGTATATATTCAAAACACTGAAATCAGGATCTTGAGGACACATTAGCCCTTCCACATTCGCTGCACTGCAGCATTATTAAAAATAGTCATGAAGCAGAAACCTAAATGTTCACTGCAGGGTGAATGGATATAAAAAATGTGGTATATATACACAATGTGGGGCTTCCCTGGTGACTCAGAAGGTAAAAAATCTGCCTGCAATGCAAGAGACCCAGGTTAAATCCCTGGGTCAGGAAGATGAACTTCGTTGGTGGCTCAGACCAATGAAATACTTTTGAGCCTTTAAAAAGAAAGGGATTCTGCAATATGTGACAACATAGATAAAAGTCTGAGGACATAATGCTAAGTGAAATAAGCCAGTCAAAGAAAGACAAATAGGGCATGACTCCATTTCTAAAATATACTAAAATAGAAAATTTATAAGAATCAAAAGAACTGTTTCTGAGATTAGGGGGCAGGAGTCAGGGAAGGCGATGGCACCCCACTCCAGTACTCTTGCCTGGAAAACCCCATGGACAGAGGAGCCTGGTAGGCTGCAGTCCATGGGGTCGTGAAGAGTCAGACACGACTGACTTCACTTTCACTTTTCACTTTCAATCACTAGAGAAGGAAATGGCAACCCACACCAGTGTTCTTGCCTGGAGAATCCCAGGGATGGGGGAGCCTGGTGGTCTGCCCTCTATGGGGTCGCAGAGTCAGACACATCTGAAGTGACTTAGCAGCAGCAGCAGCAAGGGCAGGAATGGTTTACAGGCATAGAACAGAGGAGAGAATGGGGAGCTCCTGATTAAGGGTCTAAAACTTCAGTAATATTAATACAAGATGAGTAAGTTCTAGAGAACTACTATAAATCCAATGCGGGAGACACGGGTTCGATCCCTGGGTCGGGAAGATCCCCTGGAGAAGGAAATGGCAATCCACTCCAGTATTCTTGCCTGGAGAATCCCACGGACGGAGAAGCCTAGTAGGTTACAGTCCACGGGGTCGCAAAGAGTCGGACACGACTGAGCGACTTCACCTTCACCTTCACCTTCACCTTCACAGTTAACAATATTGAGAGAGTCATTTCCTAGGTAGGTTGATAAGATGTCTAGGGGTCTCCAAGGAGAGAGGGATCTGGAATTCTCAAGAAGGAAGAAAGGACAAACTTTTTTCTCTCTGCATTCTTCAGGATTATGTAACAATAATGTATCCTGCCTGAGGACAGTCTCTGGATCAAACCTTCTGGCTAATCCTATTATCTTAAAATGTAAATTATAGTAGATCTGGTCTTTACAAGGATTATATAACAATGTATCCTGCCTGAGGACAGTTTCTGGATTAAAAGTACTGGCTAATTCTATTACCTTAAAATGTGAATTATGGGAGTAGGTCTGGTGAGGTCTTTACAAACTTCAGACATTCTTTGGATTCATTGGAGTATATAACTCCATTGCTAGCACTAGCAAGGGGGTACTCTTTCTACCCGCTTCTGATGCGTATGTCAGAAGCTTTCTCTATCTCCTTTATACTTTAATAACTTTATTACACAAAAGTTCTGAGTGATCAAGTCTCGTCTCTGGCCCTGGATTGAATTCGTCTCCTCCAGAGGCCAAGAATCCAGCGTCTTTGCGTGGTTCAGTAACAACCTGTCATCTTGGGGGCTCGTCTGGGATTCTTCAGGACAAGGTAAGGATGCTTGGAGCTCTAGTTCTTTGTTCTCTTGGCAAACACGTTTTCTGATGTACTTTACTAACTCTATGGTGTGCTTGCACGGATGAATGAAATGCCCTGTGTGGAGCAAGTGAGGAGCCCTGCTTTGCGGTTTCATGGTGACCTCATACAGATTACAGCAGAAACCTCTCGGGGGTTTATACCGACCTGCCAATGCCAAGAGGCACCCAATGTCTCCTTCGGTGACTGATAAGAAATGGGCAAAGTGTGTGGACTGAACTCTCCCTTCTCAGTCAAACTTTTTGGTCTCTTTGACCATTTCATAACTCCTTGGAAATTAGAAGTACTAACCTAATCTGTCACATCATAGACTTTCAAGGGACTTGTGATCTATGCTGTTACTGTGTACTGTTACTTAGATCCCAAACTTGGATTGGTAGTCAGGAATCGCCTAGCCTCGCTAGGAATTGAAAGTTCAGAAGTTAGATGGAGCTCTAGCTACAAGAGCTTCTCTGAGGTTAAAGGTTACTCAGATTGGAACTACAACAGGTTTTTTCCTTTGGTAGCGCTGGCTCTTAGTCGACCAGAGGAGACTCTTATACTGGTGTGGTGATGCTTAGGAGGCTCTTATACTGGTGTGGTGATGCTTAGAAGAAACATCTCAGTTTTATGTTCCTATTGGTCTTACTGTGGTCAGGAATATACTCAGGGTCGTGCACAGGCACTCAGGTGATGAATGTTTGGTCATGCACAGGCACTCAGGTGACGAATGTTTCCCCCAGCGGTTTAGCCTGGGAGGCATTCAGGAAGTTACTCTGACTGCACCCTGGGTGGCATCAGAGGTAATGGTGAAGAGCTGGACATCAGTTAGGAATGCCATCAGGTCTACCCTTGGTGCATCCCCACCCCATCTCGGTGGTAGACCTGGGAGGGATGAGTACGGTGCCTGCATTGGTAAGGGACAAAGTAACTCCAACCAGGAAAGAAAAGCTTTGGTGTAAAATCTGTCCACACCCCCATCTGGAGAAAGGAGGGACGCCTCAGGTAGAAAGATGCCGCTGGTCGCTTTCTTTTCTCTCTTACAGACAGGAGCTAACAATTCCAGCCTCACTCCTTTGAACTGTATCCTGAAAAACTGGGATAGATTTGATCCCCAGGCCTGAAAGAAGTCACACCTGGTCTTCCTATGTGATATTGCATGGCCACGGTACCCACTGGAAGACAGAGAACGGTGGCCAGTGGAGGGTCTTTTAAGTATAATACTGTTTTACAATTATTCTGGTTCTGTAGAAAACAAGGGAAATGGGTAGCAGTAGCATAGGTGTTGCCCTTTTTCTCTCTGCAAAATATGCCAGACTTATGTCTTATAGATTTGGGTGTGACTCCTTCAGCTACCTCCAGTCCTCCTACTTCACTAAATGAGATGGAGGACAAGAGACAAAGAGATAAAGAAAAGCAGGCTTCTCCAATCTATCCCTGGGATCATATGTGCAGAGAGGCCAGAGAGACTGAGGAACAGCCACACAAGCTTTCGCCTCTTCATGAAGCACCCACCGGGAGAAATAATCAGTCTATGAGAGTTAATAAGCCCTTTTCTTATCAAGAAATACAAAGAATCAAGGAGGATCTGGGAGACTATTTAGAGGATCCAGATAATATATTAGTGCTTTTAAAGGTGTTACTCTGATTTAGGACCTTACTTGGAAGGATGTGATATATATCTTGGGACAAACGCTGACTCCCGACTCAAAAAGTCGAGTTTTGGGAAAAAGCGGTTGCTTATGGAGATGAATGGCTTGGTAATGAATCAGTAGGGAAGAGGGAGGACGAGATAACCGCCTTCTCCACTGAGAATCAGGCGGTCCCAACTACAGAGCCAGACTTGGGCTACAACACAGCTAAAGGAAGATAGAATCAGAGTCATTTTGTCAGAGGTATTCTTTCAGGCAGGCATGTGCTAAGCCTTTAAACTATGGCAAATTGGCAAACACAACTGGAGGAGAAGGAAGCTCCTGGTAAATTCCTAGATAGACTGAGAGAAGCCCTTCACAGATTCACTGAGATTGATCCCAAAAGTGAAGAGGGAAAAGTGATCTTAAAAGATAGATTTCTCACTCAGTCGGCTCCAGATATCTGCTGTAAGCTATTAAAACAGGCTATGGACCAAGCCAATCTTCAGATAATCTGCTACAACCTGCTCAGACAGTCTATTGTGGTAGGGAATATGAGGAAAAGAAAGAAAGGCAGAAAAAGACAAAGGAACTGGTAGAAGCCCTTGCAATGGCTATGAGAACCGTTCTTAAACAGCCTCAGAAAAATGCCCAGAGGGCCCCAGGTGAAAAGGGATGAGCTTGCTATTACTGTCCTCAGGCATCTAAGCCGCTCCATGTCTGATCTGCAAAGGACCACACTGGAAGAGAGACTGCCCCCAGAGGCGAAGGTTTCAGGGGTTGGACTCTCAAGACAAACAGGACTGAAAGTGCCCAGGGGTCCCCACACAAGCTCCCATCCTAATTACACCTGAGGAACCCCGGGTATTAATAACTGTGGGGGCCCAATCTGTCAATTTCCTTTTAGACACTGGGGCAACTTACCCCGTGCTTACTGAAGCCCCTGGCCTACTTTCTTCCCAATCTGCTTCTGTAATGGGACTGTCTGGATGAGCCAAAAGATGGGCCTGATAATCTATGTGAGCCTACTTCTGCTGACTCCAAAAACCCTGAGTCAGCCATTTGATCCTCGAGACAATGCCTTCCTGTCCTGGCTCATTCCTACACTGAATTCCACAATCAGTCTAACTGCTGGGTCTGCGGAGTGCTCCCCTCTTCATCAGTGGAAGGCTTCCCATGGTGGACATCTCCACTTCAAGGAACAGACTTTCTCCAAGTCTGCAAATACCTTCAACAACAATCGCATGTGATGTTTCTTCTTAAACTGATGACATCAAACAACCTTAAGATGGACTGATGTAACTATGGGCATAATGTGACTTTTCATTTTGATTTTAACTTGGTTTAATGACTATTTTGCCTTATGTCTGTAACTGTATAATGGGGTTTTCTGACCGTCTAAAAGCTTTTAAGTTACAGATGGTTGTCCAGCTCCTGTGAGGCTGGACAGCCTCCTCCAACTATTACCTGGGGCCCTGTATCAGAGACCCTCAATATGAGGGTTAGGAGAATATGTTGCTGCAACAATTTAGGGACCATGCCCCTAAACAGCAGGAAGTAGTTATGGAATGAAAATGATGCCCCTTTCCCTTGGCAACATAATTCTCCAAAAAGAAAAGGGGGGAATAAGAGAGTCATTTCCTAGGTAGGTTGATAAGAAGTCTAGGGGTCTCCAAGAAGAGAGGGGTTGGGAATTCTCAAGGGGGAAGAAAGGACAAACTTTTTTCCTTTACATTCCTTAGGATTATGTAACAATAATGTATACTGCCTGAGGACAGTCTCTGGATTAAACCTTCTGGCTAATTCTGTTATCTTAAAATGTAAATTACTTACTCCTTGGAAGAAAAGTTATGTCCAACCTAGATAGTATTTTCAAAAGCAGAGACATTACTTTGCCGACTAAAGTCCGTCTAGTCAAAGCTATGGTTTTTCAAGTGGTCATGTATGGATATGAGAGTTGGACTGTGAAGAAGGCTGAGCACCGAAGAATTGATGCTTTTGAACTGTGGTGTTGGAGAAGACTCTTGAGAGTCCCTTGGACTGCAAGGAGATCCAACCAGTCCATTCTGAAGGAGATCAGCCCTGGGATTTCTTCGGAAGGAATGATGCTAAAGCTGAAACTCCAGTACTTTGGGCACCTCATGAAAAGAGTTGACTCATTGGAAAAGACTCTGATGCTGGGAGGGATTGGGGGCAGGATGAGAAGGGGACGACCAAGGATGAGATGGCTGGATGGCATCACGGACTCGATGGACGTGAGTCTGAGTGAACTCGGAGAGATGGTGATGGACAGGGAGGCCTGGTGTGCTGCGATTCATGGGGTCGCAAAGAGTCAGACACGACTGAGCAACTGAACTGAACTGAAATTATGGGTGAAGTCTTTACAACCTCCAGACGTTCTCTGGGTTCATTGGAGTATATAACTCCATTGCTAACACTAGCAAGGGGGTACTCTTTCTACCCGCTTCTGATGCCTATGTCAGAAGCTTTCTCTATCTCCTTTATACTTTCAGCTCAGTTCAGTTCAGTTGCTCAGTCGTGTCCGACTCTTTGCGACCCCATGAATCGCAGCACGCCAGGCCTCCCTGTCCATCACCAACTCCAGGAGTTCACTCAGACTCATGTCCATCGAGTCGATGATGCCATCCAGCCATCTCATCCTCTGTCTTTCCCTTCTCCTTCTGCTCCCAATCCCTCCCAGCATCACAGTCTTTTCCAATGAGTCAACTCTTCACATGAGGTGGCCAAAGTACTGGAGTTTCAGCTTTAGCATCATTCCTTCCAAAGAACACCCAGGACTGATCTCCTTCAGAATGGACTGGTTGGATCTCCTTGCAGTCCAAGGGACTCTCAAGAGTCTTCTCCAACACCACAGTTCAAAAGCGTCAATTCTTCGGTGCTTAGCTTTCTTCACAGTCCAACTCTCACATCCATACATGACTACTTGAAAAACCATAGCCTTGACTAGACGGACCTCTGTTGGCAAAGTAATGTCTCTGCTTTTGAATATGCTATCTAGGTTGATCGTAACTTTCCTTCCAAGGAGTAAGTGTCTTTTAAATTAGTAAAACTTTTTACAGAAAGCTCTGAGTGATCAAGCCTGTCTCTGGCCCTGGACTGTATTCTTCTCCTCCAGAGGCCAAGAATCCCAGAGTTTTTGCATGGTTCAGCAACAACCTTTCAGTATTGTGTGTGTTTTTGCCAACATCCATTGGATCAACAAAAAGCAAGAGAGTTCAAGAAAAATATATATTTCTGCTTTATTGACTATGTCAAAGCCTTTAACTGTGTGGATCACAACAAACCGTGAAAAATTCTTCAAGAGATGGGAATATCAGACAACCTGTCCTGCTTCCTGAGAAATCTGTATGCAGGTCAAGAATCAACAGTTAAGACTGGACATGGAACGAAAGACTGGTTCCAAATAGGAAAAGGAGTATGTCAAGGCTGTATATTATTACCCTGCTTATTTAACTTATATACAGAGTACATCATGAGAAATGCCAGACTGGATGAAGCACAACCTGGAATCAAGATTGCCAGGAGAAATATCAATAACCTCAGACATGCAGATGACACCAACCCTATGGCAGAAAGTGAAGAACTAAAGAGCCTCTTGATGAAAGTGAAAGAGGAGAGTGAAAAAGTTGGCTTAAAACTCAACATTCAGAAAACTAAGGTCATGTCATCTGGTCCCATTGCTTCATGACAAATAGATGGGGAAACAGGGGAAACAGTGACAGATTTATTTTATGGGGCTCCAAAATCACTGCAGATGGTGACTGCAGCCATAAAATTAAAAGATGTTTGAGGGTGGTCCTAAGATGGCAGAGGAGTAGGACGGGGAGACCACTTTCTCCCCCACAAATTCATCAAAAGATCATTTGAATGCTGAGCATTTCCACAAAACAACTTCTGAACACTGGTGGAGGACACCAGGCACCCAGAAAGGCAGCCCATTCTCTTCAAAAGGAGGTAGGACAAAATATAAAAGACAAAAAGAGAGACAAAAGAGTTAGGGACAGAGACCTATCCCACGGAGGGAGTTGTGAAGGAGGAGAAATTTCCAAACACCAGGAAACTCTCTCACTTCTGGATCTGTGGGGAGTTTTGGAATCTCAGAGGGCAACATAACCGGGAGAAAAAAAAAAATAAAAAGAAACAGAATATACACCTAACTGCAACTCCCAGCAGAGAAGTAGCCCAGACACTTGCGTCTGCCACCAGGGAGCAGGGGTTGAACAGGGAGGCGCTAGTTGTGTCCTTAGGGTAAAGCCCAGGCCTGAATGCCCTGAGGATAATCTGAGGGAGCTAATGTGAGATAGCAACCCAAACTGTAGGATAGCCGGAAAGAGGAATAAAAGGGAGTGAGAGAGAGAACTTTCCCATGAAAAGCTCTAACAAAAAGCAGAGCCTGGCTTGCTCACAGAACAAAGCTCTGAGCGAATACCAGAGGAGAGCTAGTTGGCTGTGGGCCTGCCCATCCCCCCACTGGAGGCAGAGAGGCAGGCGGGTGACAGCCAGAGCTGGAAGGCAAGGGGAAATCTCAGCCCCAGAGACTGCATCCTCCACCAAACTGTGAGTAGGCTCCCAGTTGCTAACCACATCTCCCTGGGATCCTAGACAGTTGACATCTGCCAGGAAGGTCACAGGCAGAGATCAGCTCCCCAGAGGAGACACATGGCCCATCTGAGTTGGTGCTCTTGCTGTGCACCCAGAAAACCGAGTGACTGGGACCGGGAAAATGATTAAGACACAGTCCACCTGGGACAGCGCGCTTACCAAAATCACGTGGTTGCCTGAGCTTCTCGGACCTGGGAAGGGCACAAAACACATGCCAAGCCGAGTCTGTGCCTTTGCGGAGTACCTGAGAACCGGAACCTCAGCAGCTTAGACCTGAGAAGTGCACAAAACCCAGGGCCCGCTTTGGACAGATCCCCTGTAGAGCAACCTGGAGCCTGAGCAGTGCAGAATGGGGAAACATAATGTGCAATGAGCTGGGGCAAACCCAGTGTGATCCATACACTGTGAGCACTTCCCACACATACCAGTGATATTTGTTTGCAGTGTTCCTCCCTACCACCACACAACTGAACAAGTGAGCCTAAATAAGTGACCACCTTCACCCCATTGTGTCAGCATAGAAATTAGACCCTGAAAAGACTTTCAAACAGAGGAAGCCAAAATAAACATATAAGAGGGACCTGCTCTAGAAGTGACAGGTGCAACAGATGAAAACCCTGTAGTTATGATTGACTAAGCATGGAAGGGGCCTATAGATCTTGAGAAGACGTATAAGCTGGAATAAGGAACTATCTGAAACTGAACTGACCCCACATTGCCCTCAACAGCTCCAGAGAAATTCCTAGACATATTTTACTATTATCATTTTTTAATTTTTAAGTTCTTTATTACTCCTTTAATTTTAATTTTTATAACCTACTACCTTGCAAAAAAAAGACCCTATTTTTAAAGCAAATTTCATATATGTATTTCTTATAATTTTTGTGATTTTGTTTTGTATCCTTAATATTGCATTTTTGACAGTCTCACCTGTACTCTAGATTTGCTTTTTCATATTTGTTATCAATTTTGTACCTTTAAGAATCTAATCTAATTCATCACAGCACTGTTTATAATAGCCAGGACATGGAAACAACCTAGATGTCCATCAGCAGATGAATGGATAAGAAAGCTGTGGTACATATACACAATGGAGCATTACTCAGACATTAAAAAGAATACATTTGAATCAGTTCTAATGAGGTGGATGAAACTGGAGTCGATTATACAGAGTGAAGTAAGCCAGAAAGAAAAACACCAACACAGTATGAAGTGAAGTGAAGTCATTCAGTCGTGTCCAACTCTTTGCGACCCCATGGACTGTAGCCTACCAGGCTCCTCCCTCCATGGGATTCTCCAGGCAAGAGTACTGGAGTGGGTTGCCATTTATACTAACACATATATATGGAATTTAGAAAGATAGCAATGATAACCCTGTATGCGAGAAAGCAAAAGAGACACAGATGTATAGAACGGACTTTTAGACTGTGGGAGAGGGAGAGGGCGGGATGATTTGGGAGAATGGCATTGAAACATGTATACTATCAGGTAAGAAATGAATCACCAGTCTATGTTCGATACAGGATGCTTGGGGATGGTGCACAGGGATGATCCAGAGAGATGATCTGGGGTGAGAAGTGGGAGGGGGGGTTCAGGATTGGGAACTCATGTACACCTGTGGCTGATTCATGTCAATGTATGGCAAAACCAATACAGTATTGTAAAGCAAAATAAGGATTAAAAAAATTAAAAAAATAAAGAATCTAATCTTCAGTACCCATTTTTACTTGGGCTATGATTACTGGCTTGATTGCTCTCTCCCCTTTTGATGCTCCCTGTTCTCCCCCAGGTCACCTCTATCTCCTCCCTCCCCTGTCTTTTCTCTACTTAACTCTGAATCTCTCTGGGTGTTCTGGGCTGTGGAGAACAGTTAGGGAACTGATTACTGGCTAGATTACTCTCTCCCCTTTTGACTCCCCCCTCTTCTCTTCCTGTTACCTCTATCTCCCTCCTCCCTCTTCTTTTCTCTATGTAACTCTGTGAACGTCTCTGAGTGTTCCAGACTGTGGAGAGAACATAGGGAATTGATTACTGGCTAGATTGCTCACTCCCCTTTTGTTTCCCCCTCTTCTCCTCCTTGTCACCTCTATCTCCCTCCTCCCTCTTCTCTTCTCCATGTAACTCTGTGAACCTGTGTGTCCCTCCCTGTGGAGAATGTTTTCATCATTAACCTAGATGCTCTATCATTGGTGAAGTATGGATGGAGAAGTCTTGAGGCTACTATAAGAATAAGATTGAAAACTAGAGGCAAGAGGCTTAAATCCAAAACTTGAGAACTCTAGAATACTCCTGAATCTAGGGAACATTAACAGACAAGAGCTCATCCAAAAGCTTCCATACCTACACTGAAACCAAGCTCCACCCAAAAGCCAACAAGTTCCAGAGCAAGACATACCATGCTAATTCTCCAGCAACACAGGAATATAGCCTTAAGCATTAAAACACAGGCTGCCCAAAATCATACCAAACCCATAGACATCTCAAAACTCACTATTGGACTCTTCATTGCACTCCAGAGAGAAGAGATCCAGCTCCACCCACAAGAACACCGACGCAAGCCTGCCTAACCAGGAAACCTTGACAAACCACTAGACAACCCCATCCACAGGGAGCAACCTCCACAATAAAGAGGAACCACAAACTTACAGCATACAAAAGGGCCACCCCCAAAACAGCAATCTAAATAGAATGAAAAGGTAGAGAAATATTCAGCAGGTAAAGGCACATGATAAATGCCCACCAAACCAAACAAAGGAGGAGATAGGGAATCTACCTGAAAGAGAATTCAGATTAATGATAGTAAAAATGATCCAAAATCTTGAAAACAAAACGGAGTTACAGATAAATAGACTAGAGACAAGGATTGAAAAGATGCAAGAAATGTTTAACAAGGACCTAGAAGAAATAAAAAAGTCAATCAATAATGAATAATGCAATAACTGAGATCAAAAGCACTCTGGAGGGAACCAACAGTAGAATAACTGAGGCAGAAGATAGGACAAGTGAAGTGGAAGATAGAATGGTAGAAATAAATGAAGAAGAGAGGAAAAAACAAAGATGAATTAAAAGAAATGACAAGATCAGAGACTTCTGGGGCAATGTTAAATGCCCCACATTCGAATAATAGGAGTCCTGAAGGCAATGGCACCGCACTCCAGTACTCTTGCCTGGAAAATCCCATGGACAGAGGAGCCTGGTAGGCTCCAGTGCACTGAGTCGGGAAGAGTCAGACACTACTGAGTGACTTCACTTTGACTTTTCACTTTCATGCATTGGAGAAGGAAATGGCAACCCACTCCAGTATTCTTGCCTAGAGAATCCCAGGGATGGGGGAGCCTAGTGGGCTGTTGTCTATGGGGTCGCACAGAGTTGGACTGAAGCGACTTAGCAGCAGCAGAAGAAAAAGACAAAAAGAAAGACAATGAGAAAATACTTGAGGAGATAATAGTTGAAAACTTCCCTAAAATGGGGAAGGAAATAGTCACCAAAGTCCAAGAAACACAGAGAATCCCAAACAGGATAAACTCAAGGCAAAACACCACAAGACACATATTAATCAAATTAACAAAGATCAAACACAAAGAGCAACTATTAAAAGCAGCAAGAGAAAAGTAACAAATAACACACAGATGGCTAACACACACACATGAAATGATGCTCAACACCACTCATTGTCAGAGAAATGCAAATCAAAACCATAATGAAGTACCATCCCACGCCAGTCAGAATGGCTGCTATCAAAAAGTCTATGAACAATAAATGCTATAGAGGGTGCAGAGAAAAGGGAACCCTCTTACACTGTTGGCGGGAATGCAAACTAGTACAGCCACTATGGAGAACAGTGTGGAGATTCCTTAAAAATCTCGAAATAGAATTGCCATATGACACAGCAATCCCACTGCTAGACATACACACTGAGGAAACCAGAATTGAAAGAGAGACGTGTACCCCAATGTTCATCACAGCAATGTTTACAATAGCTAGGACATAGAAGCAACCTAGACGTCCAATGGCAGACAAATGAATAAGAAAGCTGTGATACATATACACCATGGAATATTACTCAGCTATTAAAAAGAATACATTAGAATCAATTTTAACGAGATGGAGGAAACTGGAGCCTATTATACAGAGTGAAGCAAATTAGAAAGAAAAACACCAATACAGTATATTAACACATATATATGGAATTTAGAAAGATGGTAATGATGACCCTATATGCAAGAGAGCAGACGAGACACAGATGTAAAGAACAGACTTTGGGGCTCTGTGGGAGAAGGCGAGGGTGGGATGATTTGAGAGAATAGCACTGAAACATGTATATTACCGTATGTGAAATAGATCTCCAGCACAGGTTCAATGAATAAGACAGGGCACTCAGGGCTGGTGCACTGGGATGACCCTGAGGTATGGGATAGGGAGGGAGGTTGGAGGGGGGTTCAGGATGGGGGACACATGTACACCCATGGCTGATTTATGTCAACGTATGGCAAAAAACACTACAATATTGTAAAGTAATTAGCCTCCAGTTAAAATAAATTAATTAAAAAAAAATTCTTGCTCCTTGGAAGAAAAGTTATGACCAACCTAGACAGCATATTAAAAAGCAGAGACATTACTATGCTGACAAAGCTATCCAGTCAAAGCTATGGTTTTTTCAGGTATCATATATGGATGTGAGAGTTGGACTATAAAGAAAGTTGAGCACCAAAGATTTGATGCTTTTGAACTGTGGTGTTGGAGAAGACTCTTGAGAGTCCCTTGGACTGCAAGGAGATCCAAGCAGTCCATCCTAAAGGATATCAATCCTGAATATTCATTGGAAGGGCTGATGCTAAAGCTGAAACTCCAAAACTTTGGCCACAGGATGCAAAGAACTGACTCATTGGAAAAGATCCTGATGCTGGGAAAGATCAAAGGCAGGAGGTGAAGGGATTGACAGAGGATGAGATGGCTGGATGGCATCACTGACACAATGGACATGAGTTTGAGAAAACTCCAGGAGTTGGTGATGGACAGGGAAGCCTGGCGTGCTGCAGTCCATGGGGTTGCAAAGAGTCGGACTTGACTGAGCAACTGAACTGAACTGTGTGTGTTTAGTTGCTCAGTCGTGTCCGACTCTTTGAGACCCCATTTACTGTAGCCCACCAAGTTCCTTTGTCCATGAGATTTTCCAGGCAAGAATACTGGAGTGGAATGCCATTTCCTTCTCTAGAACAATAGTGTATTATGCTTTAAAACTAAGTTAAAGGGGTAAATGTCAGATTAAGGTTTTTTACACTAAAATAAAAAATAATAGTTTTAAAAAAGAAATTAGGATTCATGGTAGAATCAAATAATCATGACCTATTTTTCCAGATCTATTTCTTTCATTCTTTTAAATGTTTAACCTAAATATTAATTTAGAAATACACATAGAAATGCTTCTTAAAGAAGAAGAATATAATTCTCAATTTCTGAAAAATTACTCTTGTTTGAATTTCAAATTTACCTTAACTTTCCTGACAGCTATGACTCAAAAAAACAAAACTCTCAATTATGCATTGAAGCTTATCAGATAGGAAGGAAATCTGAGGGTAAAAAGTAAAAAAAAAAAAAAATTTAAACTTACCTTGAATTTATAAGTCTTCATGTGGATCTTATATAGAAGACTCTAATTTCTATAAAAAATACTCTTAGTAATGTAATAAACATAGAAAAGACCTGTGGAATCTATTTTTAATATTTGTTTTACAAAATTTATATGTGCGGTGACTATATATTCTAATCCTAGGGTATTTCCAATTCTTATTCCTCTAGACACAGATGACACTGCACTTCTTTGCTTACTGTGGCTGTTCAGCCATGTGAACAATTTAGTTAATGGTTCTTAAGTGTCAGTGCCATGTGTTACTTAATTGCCCATGTGGATTCTCCATAGACTCTCTTCCTTCTGCCATGGTACAATGATGATGTTCAAGATGATACCCATTCTTCAGTCTGTGTACCAGACTGAGAATAATTCAGAGCAGGACATCTGAGACTCAAAATGAATATAAAGTTGCTGAGATTAGGGCGTTACTATTCAGCATAACCTTGCTTCACATAGTAAGTTTCAAAATGGAATTCATTCAAAATGGTTTTATGTTGTACTAATTAGACCAAGTTATATTTTGTATAGTACCTTTTAATCCAAAGATATTTTTGAGTAACCCAAATGACAAACATAAATTTTCCTCAAGGTAACACCTCATCTTTGGCAGGAGCTAGACAGAAGACAGTTCTAATTTGCTCTTATTACTCCTTGCTGTCTTACTACTAGAAGCATAGGGTTACTATAAAATAAGGAACAATTCAAATGTTCTAAAACTCAGAATGAGTCTGTAGTTGCATTATGAAAATTAAAGTTTAACGAATCTCCTAAAAGAATGTATAATTTCTCTTGTACATAGAAATTACTGGGAAAAAAAAGTAGAAATTTTCTCAAAAAGTAACTTGGAGTCTCTCTTTCTTAAGTATTATGAGTTATCAACTGACTTGTATATTAATATTTTTTATTTTAAATATTCACTACCCAGTTTTAAGAGGGGACATTTAGATCTATAAATGTTTAATGAAAATTGTTATGAAGTTTTCATTTTCAGCACCCTAAAGTCAGGAACATTGCCTTCACAAAAAAGCACATCTATGTGTTTTTTAAATTCCTTTTTATATTTCCTTCTTTTTTCATGCTGTCCTCTGGCTTGGAAAAATCCAACTTGCTGTGACATTCTAGGTAGGTCAGTTCCCTCAGAAGTTCTTTGATACTTCACTCCTTCTCAATTTTTTTTTTCTTTTCTTATAGTATAAGTTGTCGATACGAACTTCTTACATTGAAAACTCAAACTCACTGTAATTATAAATTAATAGCTGAAAATTAGTGGGCTTGTCATTCATGATTGTACGTCTCCTGGAGTATGGGAACAATTCTTAGTACAATAATTCATAGGAACTGCATGGCATAGAAAGCATTTTCGAAATGTGGTGTTTTCATTACTTCAGATTACTACCTACATCAAAGTTCACTCCATCTTTAGTTAAATTGGACACTACCTTCAAAAAAACAGTATACAGGAAATTAGCTCAATATCTTTACCATCAGAGCATTTATTTATTACATCAATCTATATTATTGTTATTAGGAGTATTAGTAATATTGTGTTACCTTAATATAAGGTCAGAATCCCCTCAAACCTAAGTACTTTGATTTATGAAGGTGATATAAAGAAAAATCTTAAAATTACAAAAGTCACCTTTTCCAAATATAAAACTCATTCAAACTAACAATAATTTCTAAAAGATCAGTTAGTAGACATAAAATGTGATTTTAAACTAAACACATACAGACACATGCACTATATACAGACACAATCTTTAAATGATCGACTTTGTCATGTATATAGCTAACACAACATTATTATTAAATTGGAAACATTAATTAGATCATCCAGTTTGTGAGTCTAAGCTTCCTTATGTAGTAAAAAATGTACACATCACATTTGAATCAATGGCTTTGCTAATACACATGCTACTCATTTATATCTGTATTACTCCAACTCCTGTATTTGTGCTCAGATTAAAAATAGAAAAGCTAAGGAAATAAATAGAGACAGGAGACAAAAGAATTATAAATAGGAATTGTAAAGACACAGAATTCAAAAAGAAGAATTATTGATGTTTGAGTAGGTAGGGTATTGAGAGAATAAAATGTGAAATTGTAATAGAGAAATGAGAATCAGAAATTACTGGAGAAGGGGACATGTTGGAATGAGGAAAATTCAGATAGGAGGGGAATAGGAACCCTTACTTGTGGAGTTTACACCAGACTATCCTGCTTGGCATTTTTCCTCAAACACTCTTCATAATTCTATACCACTTTGATATTTAAAGGATAACTGTCATTAGTTAAAGTCTCTAATTTAACATACTGAATTGCTTAGCGGCCACCAAGCCAATTAAAGGTAGTTCCAAAGAATACGCGAGTATTTTAACACCATTGTTTCAAGTAAGAGGCCTTCCCATGTGGCTCAGTGGTAAAGAATCTGCCTACAATGCAGGAGACCCAGGTTTGATCCCTGGGTCGGAAAGATCCTCTGGAGAGGAAAGAGCAACCCACTCCAGTATTCTTTCCTGGAGACAAGGAAACTTGTGGGCCATGGGCCATGGGGTTGCAAAGTTGGACATGACGGAAGCAACTGAGCATGCATGCATGGCTCAAGTAAACATGAACAAAATCAAAAATGTATTGTAAATGATAGAATTTGTTTAGTAATTAAACATCTATTCAAGGCATTTTCAATCAGAAATGTATTTCAAATTGTCAATCACTGCTATTCCTAAATTGAACTACCATTTTAGCGTAAAAATTGCATACCTAACATACCTAAATTTGAATTAATCAATCAGCCCAACTGTTCTTTTATAACCCACTCAGCTTTCTAGAAAATTTATTATCACCTTACACATTCTATTGCTGCAAATGTATTTTGAGTTAGCACTTCCAGTTTAATACTGTTTTCTTCAAATTTATGGGTGAATTAGGTTTGCTAGAGTACATAACTAATTAGATTCAATAACCTAATTTTTAGAAATATAAAATATTATTTTATATTAAGTATGTGAATTAGTATAAATAATTCATACTTTCACTCTTAAATTAGTAATGTCTCTTAAATTTTGGTTGAAATGCAGGAACTCCTAATCCGCTCACTGTTTTCAGACATAAATTATTATACAAAGTTTTCAAATAATCAGAGCTAACCCACTTTAATCACTGCTTATTTTTACCTTATGTGTTTTCATGGACTTTTTTAATTTTATTTTTAGAATCCTTTCCACATGACACTGTCTCCATAGGAAACAAATAGTAAATGTATCTTATATGTTTCCAGAGAAACACAGCTCATAATTATTTACAGGATAAATCTTCAGAGATTTAAAAAGAAAATCTAGTCTGGTTTGGCTCTTTCATTTTGTAACAGAATAAACTGAGGTTCAGTAAGAGAATCACCTTTGCAAGGGACTGCATGCCTAGGGCTTTAACTCAGGCTGCAAGAAGATCAAACCAGTTGTTCTAAAGGAAATCAACCCTGAATATTCACTGGAAAGACAGAACTGAAGCTAAAGTGCCAATACTTTGGCCACCTGATGCTAAGAACCGACACATTGGAAAAGATCCTGATGCTGTGAATGATTGACGGCCGAAAGAGAAGGGGGCAGCAGAAGATGAGATGGCTAGATAGCATCACTGACTCAATGGAAATGAATCCGAGCAAACTCCGGGATGTAGTGGAGGACAGAGGAGCCTCCAGTGCTACAGTGCATGGGGTCACAAAGAGTCAGACTCAACTTAGCGACTGAAAAACAGCAAGGCTTCTTCTACCCGCTTCATTTGCTAGATTCCTTTATTCACTCTGCAGTTATGGAGGTGAATGGAAACTAATGTCAATCAGTCCACACCGTAGTACTGAATTCTTTAGTACATTTCAGCCTTCGTGTTTGTATTTTACCTTGGCATCACTTCTTATATTTGATTGCATTTAAAACTTTGTAGCCTAGAAGCCTCTGGATGCTAATAGTAGATTAGAAATGACAAACTAGATAAGCAAGCATTTTTATAATTGAGTATAAGCTAAATATAAGAAAATACGACTTGATCAGTTCTAATGAGGTGGATGAGGCTAGAGCCTATTATACAGAGTGAAGTCAGAAATAAGAAAAACTCAATTAAAAATAAATACATTTTAAAAAAAGAAAATCAGACTTGAGTGAGTGACTCAGAATATCCTATACAATAAAATGTATGTTTTCTTCTCTGCTTACTTTGGGGATATATATTAGCAGGCTGAAACTGTATGCTGTGTTTAATTTTTCAATTCTGACATGGTCATTTTGGTGACTCCTGGTGAAGTTTTGTGATGATGTTTTAAGTCAAATATTAGAATAGATTTTCTGTAAACTCTAATGCCTTTTCTAAATTCAAATTTATTCTGAAAATTATTAGTGATGGGAAAGATACATATATATATGTAAATTTATTCAAAATGTGTAAAGCTAGAAATTGTACTAAAGTAAAAGAAAAAAACAGAGTTTGAATACATACACACAAGCGTACACACACATGGGTATAATAATGTTTGTGTGTATAAAATGTTCAAGGGGCAGAGCCTTAGGGACATACCATGCCCATTGAATGTCTTAAGTTTTAAAGATAATCTTTAAAAGAAAACTGAAACACAAGGCATTTATTTTAATGTTTCTTTCTGTACTGAATGGTTTCAGACTAGTTTTCTTTGTGTTCCAGAATGTTTATAGTCCAGTTGAATTGAGTTGTACAAAAGGCTAGGGGTATATTTCAGCTTACCAACAGATTAATGAGCCCTAGTGTCTATTTTTTTTTATCTTTATATAATCTATACCATTGAAACCTGTACCATTTCCCAGACATTGGAACTAATTAGTTCCTAAAGGTTCAGGATAGAAGGAAAACATTTTTACCTTCTGTGAATCACAGAAGGTTTACACTTGCAGAGTCTCACTTTATTTTGTTTTCCTCTAGGCTTGCTTTCCAGAGGACTCTGAGAGGAAGGACTGGTGAGGTTATGTCTTTGGAAAGCAAATGTCAATGGGTTGCTTTGCTTCAGGGTTATTTGAAAGTTGAATACCTTCCTGAGGAATTGTTTCTACAGTGATTGCCAATTTTCTGCTTGAAAGGTTTATGATCAAATCATCTCTGGTAGAAAATTTTAGTTGGAATTCTTTCTACTGCTGATGTTTGAGGACACATGCTAGCACATGTTAAATTTCTTTTTCTATTGTAGTTAACATTTACAATTTTTAGCACCACTAAAATGATTTATCCAAGGCATATGGCTTAGAAACTGATAGATTTAATTTAAAAGAGAAATAAGTGCAGATAAGATTATAAGATGGAAAGTGGGAAGACTGTGGGTAAAACACTAAAAAAAATAACAGAAACAATAATCTTCAAAATAACTTTTAAGATGTAAAGATTTTGTTAAAGAATCAGTGATGTCTCCTGGAACTTAACAAACACACAAGCAAAGGTCTAATGTAAGTTGATATGAAAATCAAATTTAAACACTTCAATAAAAAAGTAGCTTAGATAAAAATATCCTTATTTTCTTTTGTTTATTCTTTTCAAATGTTATCTAAATGAAATGTTAACATTCTTAAACTATTATCATTGTCTTTAGATAGATGTAACATTAATAGCAGTATTCATCATTGGCCTCCAGTTTTCTTAGGGAGTAAATTTTCACTGAAACACTGAGTAACGTTCCTCATGATGACAATGTAATAATAATACTACAACCTGCATGGAATTAACAGATCTAGTATGACATGTATTGCTCAAGAATAACTCTACAAATTAAAAGTGCTTCCTGTAGCAAAATACTGTATAATTAAAAATACGAAGAAAAATTTACATCTTTTTCAGAAACTACAATCACTAGTGCTCCCTTTACATCTGATCTTCAAATTATTCTGCTGCTGCTGCTGCTGCTAAGTCACTTCAGTCGTGTCCAACTCTGTGCAACCCCATAGATGGCAGCCCACCAGGCTCCCCCATCCCTGGGATTGTCCAGGCAAGAACACTGGAGTGGGTTGCCATTTCCTTCTAGGATGTAGTAAATTAAATATAAAATACTAAATTTTTAAATGTCAGAGTCATTTAAAACTTGGCTCAATAAGCTCCATGTCAGAAATAAACGTTCCTACTTCGACCATCTAAAAGAGAAATATATGGGGAGTACATATAAAAAAATATAAATGGAAATCCATTCCAGAGAATTAATTTCAGTCTAATCTACCTCAAACCAAAAGTTGCCAAAGAAGCTGTGGTACATATACACAGTGTAATATTACTCAGCCATAAAAAGGAACACATTTGAGTCAGTTCTAATGAGGTAGATGAACACAGAGCCTGTTATACAAGGTAAGTCAGAAAGAGTATACAAATATGGTATACTAACACATATATATGGAATCTAGAAAGATGGTACTAATGAATTTATATGTAGGGCAGCAACAGAGAAACAGACAGAGAATGACTTATGAATGTGGGGAGAGAAGAGGGGGAGATGTACGGAGACAGTAACATGGAAACTTTCATTACCATACGCAAAATAGGTAGCCAATGGGAATTTGCTGTATGACTTAGGGAACTCAAACAGGGGCTCTGAATCAAGCTATAGAGGTGAGATGGGGAGGGAGATGGAAGGGAGATTCAAGAGGGAGAGGACATATGTATACCTATGGCTGATTCATGTTGATGTCTGACAGAAAATAGCAAAATTCTGTACAGCAATTATCCTTCAGTTTAAAAAAAAAATGCCAAAAGAAATTGCTAAGTAGTGGAATCATTATTTAAATATTACAATTTATAGATCATTCCTAAAATTAAGAAACATTACATAGGTGATTACAATAATGATAGTGAATTTCATACCAACCTGAAAATTTTTTAAATGCCTCTTGATTATTTATACTAAACATTATAATTTCATATTTTGTATTTTTGTGTATACTAACAGTATACACAAAACAGTAGTTTTGTTGACATTAGAGAAGCCCCAAATTTAATATTAAAATTTTAGAAAGCCATGGATTCTCTAGATCTAGCCTCAATCTCTGACTCTTTCCATTGTAATTTTAACCTGCTATTTCATAAATGTGTCCAACACCTGCTAATGAAATATTGAGATTTGAGTTTGCAACTTTTCTATTATAGCCAAAACATTCAGTAGAAACTTACAGTGTTGTGACAATCACCTCTAATTTTCCCAAACCAATTAAACGAACTTTACAAAACACAATATACTAGGCTATAGATAGCTTCGAGATAGAGTAAGGAATATAGATGTAGGAGGATAAATATTTTGAGAGAAAAAGAGGTCATTTGAATGAGTGACCACAGCAAACAAAAAATAGAACACTCATTTGGAAAAGTAAAAAAAAAAGTTCCTCTTCATTACCTTGTATCCACAAAAAGGACATTTTAAAGCAAACACCACATGGAATAAAAATAGTGAATTTTAAATAATATGAATCACAGATGCTAATGTACAATGTACACACTGAAAAACCAGACTATGCTACCTGAGAAAGACATCTTGACGAGATACAAATTCTGGTTTTGTTCATTCATTCAAAATCATTAATAAAGAAATTGTGGTCCATCAAGAATTGGTTTTCACAAACAATAAATTGTTCTTAATCTCAAGTAGTTTCAATAAAATTGGGTATGGAAAAGAGTAGGAAGAAAGTGACAGAATACAATACAGTGTAGTAATTGCTATGGTGGAGCTACTACAGATGATATTGGAACGTATAAAGAGTTGGCCAGAGCTGAACTTTGGAGGCAGGACAACCACAGAGGAAGTTTCTTGGCGGAGGTGATAATTCAGTTTTAGGAGATAATAGCAGTCAACCAAGGACGGAAAAGATGCACACGCAACCACTGAAGAGGAGACCTGTATAGTGAAAATTTGGGGACTTGGACTAGTTCCCAAGGTTGTGCTGTAACGAAGAAACTGGTGGTGAGATGGGGTGATGAGGAAACCAGTCACTAATTAGGCAACAGTCTGAGAAACGAGTCGCATTACTTTCTATTCCCTTGTGGCTCAGACAGTAAAGAACTGACCTGCAATGCTGGAAACCTGAGTTGGGAAGATGCCCTGGAGGAGGGCATGGAAACCCACTCCAGAATTCTTGCCTGGAGAATCTCCATGGACAGAGGTCCTGAAAGACTACCATTCATGGGGTTACGAGTCAGACACAACTGAGTGACTAAGCATAGTACAGCACTTTTTATTATAGGTAATGAGAAATACCTAAAGGAATTTAGACAGGGTGTGACACATCATATCTTCCCCCCCCCCGCCCACTTGAAGGGAGTAAGGACTAGAAGTATGGGGTTGATTAAGAGATTGTTTTTATAGTCTCTGTGAGAATTGAGAATGATAGTCCCTAAAATTTTGGAAGAGGTAAAAAGAACTGGGCAAATTAAAGAAGTCTAAACAGATTTAATCAACAGGATTTTGTTAACTGATTACATGAGTAGAAAGGATAACTAACAGATGGTTTTTAATTTTGTGATGTTGAAAGCTGAGTAAAAGACTGGAACATTCAGTGATAAGGGAATATAGAGTTAAAACAGATTTAAAGTAGAGAAGGAGGCGATTAGTAGATAAAATATTTGGTTTTATATACACTGCACTTATGATACTTTTGGATTATCTGGTGGGAGATATCTAGTTGGGAGATGGACATACAGTTTTGGAAAATTAGGTTGAAGATTACTGTCTTGAGATTCATCACCATGTTGAAGGGTATTGAAATTTTTACATACTTTTGATGAGACGAAATGAGAAGAGGACTGAAAGTGGGACTCTATAGAACATAATGATGATTAGCATGTTCAGAGAAAGAGGGGAAGGAGATAGAGGAGTACTGAAAAATGAGATAAAGAAAATCAAAGTATCATTATGTAAATCAAAGAAGTAAAAATTTCAAGGCAAGCATCCTCAACAGACTACCAAACGAAATTAAAGTAAGATCATTTAGAAACTAAAATTTTCCACTGGATTTTGAAAAATGACCATGCAAGAATACTTCTAACGGTCTTACAAACTAGAGAATCACATTGGACTGAGTTACAGAGTAAATGAGAAGTAAGCAAACAGAGTCAATTCAGAGGCTAATTAGTGAATTCCCTATACAAGATGTATGAGGTACAATTATGAAGACAATAGTCATGGTCTCTATCCCATAAATTTTTCAATACACAAGATAAGCCTCAATTACATGTACTCTGATAAATCTTATGGCTATAATTAAAACATTTCTCCTTTTTAAATAAAAATTACCTTAGACGAGAGAATTTTAGAAATTATATATGTACTCACAAAATGGAGAAGGCAATGGCGACCCACTCCAGTACTCTTGCCTGGAAAATCCCATGGACAGAGGAGCCTGGTGGGCTGCAGTCCATGGGGTCGCTAAGAGTCAGACATGACTGAGCAACTTCATTTTCACTTTTCACTTTCATGCATTGGAGAAGGAAATGGCAACCCACTCCAGTGTTCTTGCCTGGAGATAGAGCCTTTAAATTTATAATTTAAAGTTATACCCTACAGGTAGGGAAGTAAAAACATCACTGGAAATTAATACCTGTTAGTGAATATTATAGGACAAGGTGATAAAAACTCAGAGTCTTTATTTGAAGGTATGTGGCAGAAGGCTTGAGAAGTAAAGATCAGGTAGGGAGAAGAAAAATCTTTAACTAGTATTAACATTATTTTACAATACTAACAGTAAACAGTACTCAAATTAGCTCTTTATTGCAAGTGGCATTGTCAACAGGTAAACTCTTTAACGGCAAGGGCTGTAATTCTAATTTTACATTAGTTATACTTGATTCAATTCCTAGCATATAAAGCACTTAGAAGCTCAATATACACTCTGTTCATGTCATTAATTACATATGAAGTCAAGCACCAGAACAAAATCCAAATTATTAATCATCTTTCAGAAATAACCTGAATTAAGCATTTATAAATAATATTTTAGTAGTATAAGGATACTTTCCACTATTACCAATGACAAGTAAAAGATAGCCAGTCCAAAAAAGAATCTCAAAAAAGAATTGAATGTGACCTCAGAGATCATCTGGTCCATAAAAGCTGAAAACTAATTAATGCCAAGCTGGCTCATGTGAGTCAGCCTCTAGGTCTGCTGTGCTTTAGCCTGGAGAATGGGGCTTGCTTTGACACAATTCAATCCCATGATGACTAGTTAGCTTGGGTCTATTCTCATGGCCTTAGGAACATTCTTGTGAAAGTTGACAAGAATTGAAAGCAAATTCTTTACTACTCTTAGAACATGTAATATGAGTCCTACTTAATGAGAATCTGTGATGTAAATTTCATTTTCACGCAGAATTAAAAAAAAAAAAAAACGAAGGAAAAAATAAGAATTTCTGACTCCAAATCCAGATTTAATGGATAACTATATATAGTTTCAAAGAGTCAGACATGACTGAGCAACTGAGCATGAGTATTGAAAAATTACAGAGTCTAGTAGAGGAAAATAACTTCCAGAACGAGTAAAAATATTATTTTACAGTCTAAGGATATATATAGTCCATGATCTCATTATTCTAATATGATAAGCTAAAAGAATTCATCCATAAATGAGTGAATGGTCAACTCTGTACAATGCTTATAGTGTTTGCATTTCTGGAAATAAAAGATAAATGAGATGTTACAGAGGGAAAAAAGCTTTCTTGAATTTATCACAGTTTTCACTAGGAAATCAAGGAAAAGAGAGAAAAATATAAGAAAAAAAATAGACAATCACATCAACTATCCATTTTAAAAAAGACATTAAAAATATCCTTGGATATGACAATTCTTGGTAAACTAAGCTTCTCCAGTTTCCTTGAGTTGTGATAATATTATAACAGAAAAAATCTGCTACTTAAATTTTGTCAAAGAGTCGGACATGACTGAGTGACTGAACTGACTGAACTAGGGTTTTTTTATCTCCTGGAAGTTTATTTTTCACTTATTAAAATTAGCATTGGGCTTTTCCTGATGGTTCAGTGGTAAAGAATCCACCCGCCAATGCAGGAGACAAGGGTTCAATCCCTGGTCCAGGAAGATCCCACATGCCACGGAGCATCAAAGCCCACGGGCCACAACTGTTGACACTGTGCTCTAGAGCCTAAGAACTGCGTGCAACTACTGAGCTCAGGTGTTGTAACTTCTGCAGCCCTCATGCCCTAGAGCCCATGCTCCACAATCAGAAAAGCCGTCACATTGAGAAGCTTGCACACCAAGACTAGAGAATAGACCCACTCACTACAAGCCTGTGCAACAACGAAGACCCAGCACAGTCAAAAGTAAATTTAAAAATAAATAAAACAATTTTTTAAAAGTTAATGTAATTCTGTGGACCTCTATAAAACCAAAAATGTAAACAAAGAAAGCATATGCTGGAAAAATTCTGATCTTCATAAAATCTTGGCAGAGAGAATATAAAACAACTATGAAAGTATAAGGTTACGAACAAAGAAAATGTCAACAATTTTGTTCGTATTAAATATCTTCTGATAACCCCTGGATTAACCTTCCCGTTATAATAGGAAATTCTTTCCCCTAAGAACTCAATTACAGAAAGCAGTAGAAAAACATTCCATTTATACCTCTATTGTGGAGATTCTGCTAATGGAAAAAAATATATATGAATATATGACCAAATTTTCTTTAAAACAATATCTTCAGCTGAAAATCTGACCTGTAGAAAAGTGGAGAAGCAAAAAGTACTGAGACCTTCTCTCTGAACATAACATGGCAACCTCAATACTATTAACAGGACCTCAAATTTTGAACCTGGAGAGAATATTAGAAATAATTTATATCATCTTGTTTGCTAATTATGTCTCTGATAGAAAGAGTTGGCAGGACAAAAAAAATCAAACACTTCCTTCCAATTTACTTCCCAGGGTGTGTACTGCATGTGTATGCATTTGTTTCTACCCAAGTACAAACACAAAATGCACACAAAGTGTGGTCCAGGCCAAAGAACTCATTATAAATGAAGGTTTTGGCTCCATTTTCTCAGCTAATCTCTAACCCTGCATTATTAGCTTTGACACTCAAAAAAAAAAAGGGGGGGTGGTCAATAATATATCATTTTCATCAAAATTGCTCTTTATTATAACCTAAGATCTAAAGATAAATAAGGCTATCCATCAAATTTTACCTTTGATATCTCAAATATAAATATGGAAAGCAAATTCCAGGGGAATTCCCTGGTAATGCAGTGGTTAGGACTATGTAATTTCACTGCCAAGGGTGTGGGTACAACCCCTGGTCAGGGAACTAAGAGCTCACAAGCCTCACGAGAACCCTGAAATACAGCCAGGGACACTGGCTTTGGGACACTGCCCTCTCATCTTTTCACCAGACCCTCTCTTATACTCTGAGACCACTAGTTCTCAAATTTTAAGATCAGGAGGACCACTTGGAGAGTTGTTTACACACAGAAAGATGAGAGTCCTTGCCCCCAAGTCTATGCTCTAATAGGTCTGGTGTGGAACTCAAGAAATTGCATTTCTAAGTTTCCACCTGGTACTGATGTTGTTGCACCACACTTTCAAAGCCACTATGCTATGAAAAGATGCTCATCACAGCTAATTATTAAGGATATGAAACTGCAGTGAGATATCACTTCATACTAGTCAGAATGGCCATCATTAAGGCTACAAATAACAAATGCTAGAGAAAGGTGTGGAGAAAAGGAAATCCTCCTATATTATCAGTGGGAATGTAAGTTGGTATAGAAAACCAGTATGGAGGTTCTTGAAAACACTTCAAATAGAGATACCATATCACCCAAAATCCCTTTCTTGGGCATATATCCAGACAAAAGTATAATTAAAAAAGATTCGTGCACCCCCGTGTTCATAACATCACTAATCACAACAGTCAAGGCATGGAAACAACCTAAATGTCCATAGATAGATGATGGAAAAATAAAGAAGATATGTTACATATATACAATGGAATATTACTCAGCTTTTAAAAAGAAGAACATAATGTGATTTTCAGCAACATGGATGGAACTAGAGATTATCATACTAAGTGAAGTCAGAGAAAGACGAATACCATATGATATCACTTATATGGGGAATCTAAAATGTAACACAAATGAACCTATGTATGAAACAGAAACAGAATTACAGATATAGAGAACAAACTGTGGTTGCCAAGAGAGGGTGAGGGAAGGATGGACTGGGAGTTTGGGGTTAGTAGATGAAAGCTATTACATATAGAATAGATAAACAAGGTCCTACTGCATAGCGCAAGGAGCTATATTCAACATCCTGAGATAACTATAATGGCTGCTGCTGCTGGTAAGTCGGTTCAGTCGTGTCCGACTCTGTGCGACCCCATAGATGGCAGCCCACCAGGCTTCGCCGTCCCTGGGATTCTCCAGGCAAGAATGCTGGAGTGGGTTGCCACTTCCTTCTCCAATACATGAAAGTGAAAAGTGAAAGTGAAGTCGCTCAGTTGTGTCTGACTCTTCGCAACCCCATAGATTGCAGCCCACCAGGCTCCTCCGTCCATGGGATTTTCCAGGCAAGAGTACTGGAGTGGGTTGCCATGAACTATAATGGAGAAGAATATAAAAAATACTGTGTATATATAATCACTTGCTATTCAGCAGAAATTAACACAGCATTGTAAATCATCTATACCTCAATTTTTTTTAAAAAAATGCTATTCTATGTCTTCCATTAATGGGGTTTGAGTTGGGATGGGGGAAAAAGCAGAAAAGATAAGAGCAATCAAGAAAGAATCAGCTTAATGTTTCTTCCTAAAACAGAAGAATGGAAAGGAAAAGAGGAGTAAAAGTACAACATTGTAGAAAGTAATCTAAAATCTCCTTTCCAACAAAGTATACTTTATGGAAATGATACTATTTATCCTCTTGTGATTAGCCCAAAGTAGTGAGATGGACTCCTCAAAATTTTGTTTGCAAGTTACACACACCCAGAGAGTATGAAAAGGTTTGTTACTCACATTATGAAGTTTTCTTGGGAGAGCCTGGCTGACTTTCAAAGTGGCTTGAGAAAAAATCAAGGAAGGACGACTGTCTTGGGGTTTTGTGGTGAGGAGGAAGTGGTCTGGGATAAACATTCTCACACGTGCAAATTCATATTGTATGGCTTGGACTTCCCACTGATGCCAAAAAAGAGAGCACACTCAGGCTTTCTTATCAGCTTGCCCAGATATAGTACAGCAGGGAAGGAGGAGTGATAGGCTTGAAACCTGTCAAGAGTTTAACATCAAAAATAGAATAAAATTATTACAATTAACTCCCAAAGATTTACTGATAAGTGAACTATATCATGCTTAATTGAATTAAATTTGAATTTGTTTACAAAAGCAATATGGCCACTAAGACTACTGTGCCCTGAAGTCAGTAAATTATTTCTTTAGGAACCTAACAATGTTCATTTTAACAAGTGAAATGAGTGCCTTGGTCACTATCAAGAATGTTTGGCATTCCTAAGGAGATAATATTTGAGAAATATATAGAAAAGTCTTGATTTTGCTCATAATTAAACACAAGAGAAACATATATACATAATATATATATATATGAATGTGTATACATACACATGAAATATAAATGAGTCTGGAGTAAAACATTTAACCCAGTGCCTTTTTGAAGTAGACACTAATCTCATATTCTTGTTCATAAACATTTTAAGATTTTGTCTTGGGTTAATTAAATCTGTATCAGAAGCTCCATACAACTTAGCAAGTCAGCAAACAGCACAAAGTTGCATAGCAAAAGCACAAGCTTTTTAGCAGGCAACATCTCAAAGCACATGCTGGCTAGCAGAGCCAGATAGCAAGTCAAAGCAAGTGAAGAAAGACCCCTGAGGGTCATCACACACACACACACACACACACACACACACACACACACACTGCTCACAGTGTACATTGTTGTGGCCAACCTGTAGATATGGGATTGTTTGCTCCATTCAAAGTCTGGTTTACACAATGAGGTATCATCTCCCACTGGTCAGAATGTCCATCATCAAATAGTCTACAAACATTACATACTGGAGAGGGTGTGGAGAAAAGGGGACCCTCTTACACTGTTGTGGGAATGTAAACTGGTAAAACTACTGTGGAGAACAGCATGGAGATTCCTTAAAAAACTGGGGATAGAACTGCCATATGATCCAGCAATCCCACTGCTGGGTATATACCCTTAGGAAACCAGAAGTGAAAGAGACACATGTACCCCAATGTTCATCGCAGCATTGTTTACAATAGCTAGGACATAAAAGCAACCTAGATGTCCATCAGCAATTGAATGGCTAAGGAAGTTGTGGTACATATACACTAGAATATTACTCAGCTGTAATAGGAACCCATTTGAGTCAGTTCTTATGAGGTGGTTGACCTAGAGCCTACTATACAGAGTTAAGTAAGTCATGCAAATATACAGAATTTAGAAAGATGGTACCAACAATTCTACATGCTGGGCAGCAAAGGAGACATAGACATAAAAAATGGACTTTTGGACTCAGTGGGAGAAGAGGAGGGTGGGATGATTTGAGAGATATCACTGAAATATCCATATACCATAGGTAAAAATAGATAACTAGTGCAAGTTTGGTGCATGAAGCAGGGCACCCAAAACTGGCACTCTGAGACAACCTAGAGGGATAGGGTAGGGAGGGAGGTGGGATAGGAAGGGACACATTTATACCTATGGTTGATTAATGTTGATGTATGGGGGGGAAAATCACAATATTGTAGTTATCCTCCAATTAAAATAAATAAATTAAAAAAAATAAAAAGAAGGATCTGGTTGAAATATAGGGATTGACAAAGCCACATCCACACCAAGAAAGTATGAAAAGGTTTATTACTCATATACTGAGGGTTTCTGGGCAGAGCAGAGTATGTTCCCAGGTTGCTGCAAAAATGGCTTAAGAGAGAAAGAGTAGAGGGGGGCGGTCCTAAGATGGTGGAGGAATAGGACGGGGAGACCACTTTCTCCCCCACACATTCATCAAAAGAACATTTCAGTGCTGAGTAAATTCTACAAAACAACTTCTGAATGCTGGCAGAGGACATCAGGCACCCAGAAAAGCAGATCATTGTCTTCAAAAACAGGTAGGAAAAATATAAAAGATAAAAAAAAGAGACAAAGGAGGTAGGGAGGGAGCCCAGTCCCGGAAAGGGAGTCCTGGTCTGGGAAGGGAGTTTTAAAAAGAGAGAAGTTTCTAAACACCAGGAAACACTCTCACTGCCGAGTCTGTGGTGAGCCTTGGAAGCACAGAGGGCAACGTAACAGGAAAGAAAAATAAATGAATAATTAAAACCAACAGATTACGAGCCCAACGGTAACTCCCCCAGCAGAGAAGCAGCGCAGATGCCTGCATCTGCCACTAGCAAGTGGGGGCTGGGCAGGGAGGCGCGGGCTGCAGTGCTTTTTAAGAATCGGGCCGGAATGCCGCGAGTGTAACCAAAGCAAACTAACTTGGGCTAGCATACCAGACTGTGGGATAGTTACCATGCGAAAAGCTCTAACATAACACACCGCCAGGCCTGCAAACAGAACAAAAGACAGAACAGAAATAACCAGCTGCAGACCATCCCCCTCCAGTGACAGGCAGCCAGAGCTGTAAGGGCTGGAAGGGGGCAATCGCAGCCCCTGAGAGACTTTACCTACCAAACTGCAAGCAGGCTTCTTTGCTAAGATTTCTTGGGGTCCTGGACAGTCACCATCCACCTCACAAGGGGCGTCAGCGGTACACCCAGAAAATGGAGCAGCAGGGACGGGAAAGGCAATAAGTCGCAGCGACTGCACTCACCAAACACCTGAGCTACTCGGTCCTGGGAAGGGCACGAAATGCAGGCCCAACCGAATCTGCGCCTCTGAGGGCTACCTGAGAGCCGAGCCTGAGCGGCTTAGACCGGGGAGGTGCATGCAGCCTAGGGCCGACCTCAGATGGTTCCTGGCGGAGCAACGTAGAGCCTGAGCGATGTGCACCATGTGCAGGGGCATGCCCAGCGTGGCTGAGACATTGTGAGCACACGCCAGTGTTATTTGTTTGCAGCATCCCTCCTTCCCCACAGCACGACTGAACAAGTGAGCCTAAAAAAAAAAAAAAAAGTGTCCACCACCGCCCTCCTTGTGTCAGGGCAGAAATCAAACACTGAAGAGACCAGCAAACAGAAGAAGTTAAACAGAGGGAACCACCTTGGAAATGACCCCACACTGCCCACAACACCAGAGAAAGTCACAGAAATATCTTTACTATTTTTACGACCATTCTCTTTCTTTTTTGTTGTTGTTGATGTTGTTTTTTATTCTTTTCTTTGTCTTTTTGTAAACTTTTTTAAATTTTAAAGTCCTCTATTACTCCTTTAATTTTAATTTTTATAACCTACTATTGAGGTGAGGTGAAGTCGCTCAGTTGTGTCCGACTCTTTGCAACCCCGTGAACTGTAACCTACTAGGCTTCTCTGTCCATGGGATTCTCCAGGCAAGAATACTG
>SJYT01014617.1:270713-323742 GCA_006410635.1 Cephalophus harveyi | reverse complement strand
GTCTGTTGTTCTTTCCATTATTTCCCCATCTATTTGCCATGAAGTGATGGGACCAGATGCCATGATCTTTGTTTTTTTTGAATGTGGAGTTTTAAGCCAGCTTTTTCTCTCTCCCCTTTCACCTTCATCAGGAGGCCCTTTAGTTCTTCTTCACTTCCTGATGTTAGGGTGGTGTCATTTGTATATCTGAGGTTATTGATATCTCACCTGGCAGTCTTGATTCCAGCTTGTGCTTCATTCAACTCAGCATTTTGCATAATGTACTCTACATATAAATTAAATAAGCAGAGTGACAATATACAGGCTTGACATACTCCTTTTCCACTTTTGAACCAGTCCATTGTTCCATGTCTGATGTTAGGGTGGTGTCATTTGTATATCTGAGGTTATTGATATCTCACCTGGCAGTCTTGATTCCAGCTTGTGCTTCATTCAACTCAGCATTTTGCATAATGTACTCTACATATAAATTAAATAAGCAGAGTGACAATATACAGGCTTGACATACTCCTTTTCCACTTTTGAACCAGTCCATTGTTCCATGTCCAGTTCTAACTGTTGTTTCTTGACCTGCATATAGGCTTTTCAGGAGGCAGGTAAAGTGGTCTGATATTCCCATCTCTTTAAGAATTTTCCAGTTTGTTGTGATCCACATAGTCAAAGGCCTTAACATAGTCAACGAAGCAGAAGTAGATTTTTTTTGGAATTCCCTTGTTTTTTTCCGTGATCCCATGAATGTTGGCAATTTGATCTCTGGTTCCTCTGTCTTTTCTAAATCCAACTTGTACATCTGGAGGTTCTCAGTTCACATACTGTTGAAGTCTAGCTTGAAGGATTTTGAGCATTACCTTGCTAACATATGAAATGAGTGCAACTGTGATGTAGGTTGAACATTCTTTGATAGATGAGCACAATAAAGAACAGAAACTGTATGGACCTAACAGAAACAGAAAATATTAAGAAGAGGTGGCAAGAATACCCAGGAAAACTGTACAACAAAGGTCTGAATGACCCAGATAACCACAACATTGTGATCACTCACCTAAAGCCAGTCATTCTGGTGTGTGAAATCAAATGGTTCTTAAGAAGCATTACTGCAAACAAAGGTAGTTCAGGTGATAGAATTCCAGCTAAGCTATTTCAAATCCTAAAGTTTGATAAAGGCAAAAATAAGCTAGGAAAGCAAATCAGTGTTTCTCAACTATTTTTATGTTCATTTGGGAATTGTAAGAAAGTCAGAGAATCTATCCTCATAGCAATGTATACACATATATCATACCGATGGATATGTTTTACAGAGCAGTGTCAATCTCCTGAAGTATCTAATGACTATGAGGTGGAGAGCCACTTAAANAAAAATAAGCTAGGAAAGCAAATCAGTGTTTCTCAACTATTTTTATGTTCATTTGGGAATTGTAAGAAAGTCAGAGAATCTATCCTCATAGCAATGTATACACATATATCATACCGATGGATATGTTTTACAGAGCAGTGTCAATCTCCTGAAGTATCTAATGACTATGAGGTGGAGAGCCACTTAAATAACATTTTGTTGTTTAGTTACAAAATCCTGTCCAACTCTTTGCATCTGTAGCTCACCAGTCTCCTCTTTTCATGGGATTTTCCAAGCAAGAATATGTTAACACCTATTGTTAAGTATGACTAAAATTAATGAGTGTCACAAGCAGAAAAATCACAAAAGCAGATTAATGTGCAGTAGAAGCATATGAAACATTTGAGGCTGGGTTCTGGAAAATCAGTTAAGTTATTCTGTACTATTCTACAGTATAGACTAGTTTCCAGACAGATTTTGGTTTTGTTTTGACAATTCCTATCTTTATTTTCTCTTCTTTTGTTCAAAAACTCTCAGATATCTGAATATCTTTATTCTTTATTTGTTGTTCTGACAATTCCTATCTTTATTTTTTGATCATTTACTCAAAAATCTTTAGATAACTGTTTATCTTTAATGTGAACAAAATAATTGTTGTGATTTGATGGGACAGGACAGGCCTCTAATTTATTTTTGCTCTGATTAAATCTATGTAATTTAGTGTTTTAATTTTAATGTGATTCAGTTTTTATTTGCAGACAAAAGATATAAGTTAAAATTCTGACTGATATAATTTTCAAATTAAACAGTAAAATAAATTTTAAGTAAATTTAAGTAGATATTTATTCATTATTAAAACAAGGGATGCTAAATGAGTTTTTTTTTAATTTAAAAGTATTAGTAGAATAGGACTTGACTATGCCCAAAGCATATAATTTATTTATAATAGACTATTTGAGATTTTCAGAATAATGGGTGAAATGTGGATTACTTGAATGTAGCATAGCATAGTGAAATGATATGGAAATGGGAGAAAGATAAGCCTGAGTCCAAATAACTTATCTATTCAACAAATATCCATCAAGTCTGTGTTGGGTAGTATAATCTTATGCTACTGAGAGCAGAGAGATTACATTCTGCTTCCCACTGATTTCTTCAACTTTTCTACATCTCAAATAGTTTACCGTTTATTACTTGTCTTACTTGGAGAAAATGACTTAATTTCTCTTTATGTGCACAAAAGTAATCATTTTTTACCTGCCTGATGATTTCCTATAATTACCTGTTCAATTTAAATCACATGACAATATCCAGACAGCAACTCATTTGGGTCTAGCATAGTGTCCGTGGCTCAATAAGGGTCTATTAAATAATTGCATAAATGAAGAAACAGCTGTGTTCTGAGAGTTAATAAATATTAAAGACATCATGGTATAATATCAGTATCTGGTAATAGTAATCACTGAAAATATATTCTAATTTTTCCTCTTTTGCTTTCTGTATAATCTTACAAAGCCTAGAAAATCTTAAATTAAAAATAGGATTTCATGTGAATGATAGTTGTTGAATTTGAGGTTAGTGAACACCTCTGAGGAAACAGTATATTTTTCTGAACGTCTCTTTAGTTCTTGCTTTACTGTTGTGTTTAGTGTTCTCACATTATATGTTCATGAGTGAAGAAATACTGATTGATCAAGTCCCCGTTTTATAAAGAGCATTGTTTTGAGTTCCACGAGTACTTACTTCAAGGAAGAGCAAGTTCCCCTCAAAAAGAATAATATCGATATTTCAGAGGAGGCAAAGCAAGCTGAGTCCTGAAAAATACTAACAAAGGAAAAATATAACCAAATATGGCTTTGCAGTGCCAAAAGGAATGCCAGAACAATTGATATGCCTAGAACCAGATGGGCTTACTTTGAAAAGATTCATAGAGGTGAAATTGCTTTTTTTTCCATGAAATAGGAGATCTACATTTTGTGTCACTGGTGCAGTACAAGGGGTTTTACATGCATTTTGTTTACTTCCTACAGCAACCCACAGTAAGCATCCATTTTAGATAGCAAAATTGAAGCTCGGAAAGGTTAAATCTTTTTTTTTTTTGATCATATCGCTTAAAATAACAAAGCCAAAATTTGAGTTTGAATTCATAACCACTGGTAGAAATCCCCGTATAGACCATAACTCTGGTAGAAATCTCAGAAGTAGAAATTAAACACTTTAAGTTGAACAGAAGTGAAAGCCTGCCTCAAACTCACATACATGTTAAGAGCTGTATTAGTTCTACAAACTGGGGTTCTGGAAGAAAGGCAGCCTGTGTAATTGGTAGATAAAACGGTTTAAAGATGTCTAAGGAATCCAATATTTTCCTTCCTTTTTGCTTAGTTGTGCACTATATATACATATATAGTGCCAACAAAGGCCTGTCTAGTCAAAGCTTTAATTCTTCCAGTAGTTATGTATGGATGTGAGAGATGGACTGTAAAGAAAGCTGAGCACAGGAGCATTGATGTTTTTGAACTGTGGTGTTGGACAAGACTCTTGAGAGTCCCTTGGACTGCAAAGAGATCTAACCAGTCCATCCTAAAGGAAGTCAGTCCTGAATATTCATTGGAAGGACTGATGCTCAAGCTGAAACTCCAATACTTTGGCCACCTGATGAGAAGAACTGGCTCATTTAAAATGACCCTGATTCTGGGAAAGATTGAAGCGGGGAGGAGAAGGGGATGACAGAAGATGAGATGGTTGGATGCCATCACCGACTCAATGGATATGAGTTTGAATAAGCTCCGGGTATTGGTGATGGACAGGGAAGTCTTGGCAAGCTGCAGTCCATGGGGTCGCAAAGAGTCAGACATGACTGAGCAATTGAATTGAACTCTCCTGGTGTTTATAGGATGGTTTACAGCAACAATCAGTGCTAAGGATTTTTCAAAGATAGAGACAGAGATAGTGAGAGAGAATATATTCCTAAAAGCGCATAATAAAAGCCTTCAGTCTTCTGTGCTTGAATCACCTCTGAATAAATTCTAGTCACAAGAACCAATTATCTTAGTTCAAGAAAACTGAATTAACCACTAGGAACATGGATGAGGTTACATTAATTGTTTTAGACCAGTGAGGGTCTACTATAGATTTGGGAGTGCAGTCAATCCTACCCAACACCAGGGCAACTACACAGGGTGAAAAGAATCAAATGGGTGGTAGGAAGGGAAAGAACCACTGACCCACTAAAACACACTTAAGGGAACATATGTGAGCATATGTGATCAGTCATGTCTGACTCTTTGCACCCCATGAGCTGTAGCCTGTCAGGCTCCTCTGTCCATGGGATTCTCCAGGCAAGTATACTGGAGTGGTCTGCCATGCACTCCTCCAGAAGATCTTCCCAACCCAAGGATTTAACCCATATCTCCTGCATCTCCTGCATTGGCAAGCAGATTCTTTACCTCTGAGCCATTGGGGAAATCTCTAATTGAACACACTTATGTGTATATTTTATTATTTAAAAATTAATACGTCTAATGACATGAGAAACTGTCTCTGTTTTACTAATGCTGCTGCTGCCACTGCTGCTAAGTCGCTTCAGTCATGTCTGACTCTGTGCGACCCCATAGACGGCAGCCCACCAGGCTCCCCCATTCCTGGGATTCTCAAGGCAAGAACACTGGAGTAGGTTGCCATTTCCTTCTCCAATGCATGAAAGTGAAAAGTGAAATTGAAGTCGTTCAGTCCTGTCCGACTCAGCAACTNATGTCTGACTCTGTGCGACCCCATAGACGGCAGCCCACCAGGCTCCCCCATTCCTGGGATTCTCAAGGCAAGAACACTGGAGTAGGTTGCCATTTCCTTCTCCAATGCATGAAAGTGAAAAGTGAAATTGAAGTCGTTCAGTCCTGTCCGACTCAGCAACTCCATGGACTGCAGCCTACCAGGCTCCTCTGTCCATGGGATTTTCCAGGCAAGAGTACTGGAATGGGTTGCCATTGCCTTCTCTGGTTTTACTAATAATTATTTTTAAATAACTCACTACTCTACATGAGGGTAACTTTTAATTTGGCACATCAAGGACCCAAAGAAAGACATATCTCTTTGGATTTATAAATCAATGGCTGTAGAACTATGAATCTAATTATGTGCTTTTTATAAAAAATGAGATAAAAGAAATGAGAGTTTTGCTTTGCTAAGGAGGGACAGAGTAAATTTGATCACTTGGACTGGTTCCAAATAGGAAAAGGAGTACGTCAAGGCTGTATATTGTCACCCTGCTTATTTAACTTCTATGCAGAGTACATCATGAGAAACGCTGGACTGGAAGAATCACAAGCTGGAATCAAGATTGCCGGGAGAAATATCAATAACCTCAGATATGCAGATAACACCACCCTTATGGCAGAAAGTGAAGAGGAGTTTAAAAAGCCTCTTGATGAAAGTGAAAGAGGAGAGTGAAAAAGTTGGCTTAAAGCTCAACATTCAGAAAACGAAGATCATGGCATGTGGTCCCATCACTTCATGGGAAATAGATGGGGAAACAGTGGAAACAGTGTCAGACTTTATTTTTTTGGGCTCCAAAATCACTGCTGATTGTGACTGCAGCCATGAAATTAGAAGATGCTTACTCTTTGGAAGAAAAGTTGTGACCAACCTAGATAGTATTTTCAAAAGCAGAGACATTACTTTGCCGACTAAGGTCCGTCTAGTCAAGGCTATGGTTTTTCCAGTGGTCATGTATGGATGTGAGAGTTGGACTGTGAAGAAGGCTGAGCGCCGAAGAATTGATGCTTTTGAACTGTGGTGTTGGAGAAGACTCCTGAGAGTCCCTTGGACTGCAAGGAGATCCAACCAGTCCATTCTGAAGGAGATCAACCCTGGGATTTCTTTGGAAGGAATGATGCTAAAGCTGAAACCCCAGTACTTTGGCCACCTCATGCGAAGAGTTGACTCACTGGAAAAGACTCTGATGCTGGGAGGGATTGGGGGCAGGAGGAGAAGGGGACGACCGAGGATGAGATGGCTGGATGGCATCACAGACTCGATGGACGTGAGTCTGAGTGAACTCCGAGAGATGGTGATGGACAGGGAAGCCTGGGGTGCTGCAATTCGTGGGGTTGCAAAGAGTCAGACACGACTGAGCGACTGAACTGAACTGAACTGAGGGCAATTCAACATTTCAACAAAATTTAGGAAAGTAGAAGTAGCAAGCACATTAATTAATTCATTTCATCCTGAGATAGTAATATTTTTTCTGGATTATGTATAAAAGACCTGATAAAGCATTTCTCAGAATACAGATGAGTTGAATGTCATAATGACATGGATTCAAATTTGCCTGTTCTCAGGTTCAGACAATGCTGTTTCCTGGTTGTATTATTTTGGACATGTAACAGTTTATCTCTCACTCTGTTTCCTTATTTGAAAGGTACGTATAATAGTAGATGGTTTGCACTGCTGTTGTAAAAAAGAACTGAATAAGATTTTGTATATAATCTGTATATATACATTTATAGTTTCTGTAAAATGCCTTACATTTATAGGCTAAGTGAATGGTTGATAGCAATTTTATTTAGGTTAATAAAGTGTTAGGCTTCCTAAGACTGTATGCAGGCTTATTCTGCAGAGCCCTCTATCTGCTTGTTATTTCCAATATTCTGCTTAAATTGCTCCTATCCAATGTCATTGTTTCTATCTGTGAAGACTTAAAAGAGGAGTGATAGGAACAAGGATAAACAAGTTATTTTGGCATTCTTATAAACAGACTTTCATCTTTGATTTGCTTTCTCTTTCCAGGCATTTGTTTATGTGCATAAAGACAAAAAAATAAAAGCTGCTAAGGGCTACATGCCATGCAATCAGTGGAAAACTTGGCATGACTTTGAAACTTAATGATCAAAGCACTAAGGATTTGTGCTTTATTAGGGGTGCCCCCAAATCTTTGGTTTTGTGAAGAGCTAATGATGGGCTTCATGAGATGTCAACAGGCTTTAATTTAAAGCAAAATGCAGTATGGGCTAAAGAGAAATCTAACATAACATGTTCAAAGGTACTTGATCACTCTTACTTATTATCAAGTGATAAGTACTGATCTTCAAGGGCTTCCCAGGTGGCACGGTGGTAAAGAAACTGCCGGCCAATGCAGGAGATGCAAGAGATTTGGGGTTGATCCCTGGGTCAGGAAGATCCCATAGAGTAGAAAATGGCAACCCACTCCAGTATTCTTGCCTGGAAAATTCCATGGACAGAGAAGTCTGATGGGCTACTGAGAGGTCTCAAACATTCAGACACGACTGAGCACAGAGGCTCAGCACTGAGCACTGAGCACCGATCTTCAAACATAAAGAACTTCAAATATCTAATAAAGGGTTGGGCAATTTCAAATCATCACAATAAGAGAGGCTTTCAAAATCACATGTACCTAAGTCCTTTGCTTCTGCCACCTTGGGCAAGCTGTTTAATAACTTGGGGGAGGGTCCCAATTCCTCATCTGATAAATTGGTATGAAAATATAGATCGCAGATTTTTTTTTTTTTTTGAGCATTAAGTATATAAAGCATGTGTGGCATAAAATAGGTACTTAATACTTAATATATTTTTTTCATTTGTTAATTTCTTCATTTATATAACTTGTAAAAAACAGGGACAAAGCAGTTAACAAGTGTATTATCTATCTTAATATACACATCTATAGGGAGTGGACAAGATGGCAGAGCAGGAAGACACTGAGCTCATCTCCTCCCGCAGGCACATCAAATTTAGAACTATTTATAGAGCAATTACAGGTGAGAAAGACTAAAAGACTAGCAGAAAATAGCTTTTACAACTAAAGATCTAAAGAACGAACCACAGCAAAGCAGGTAGGGAGAGTGGAGATCATATCTCCAAGACCCATAGTCAAGACCCATATCCCCAGTGGGCAACCCACAAACAGGAGAATGGCTACAACGGCAGAAGTTCTCTCCAAGGAGCAAGTTGTCCAAACCTCACATCAGACTCCCCACCCCAGGGATCCTGCAACAGGAAGACAAGCCCCCAGGACACTTGACTTTGAATGCAGCCAGGGCTTTCTCTTTGGAGAGCCATAGGACTATGTGAAATAGTAGAGTGAAACATGCTAGTAGCTCAGATGTGTCCAGCTCTTTGCGACCCTATGAACTGTAACTCACCAGGCTCCTCTGTCCATGGAATTCTCTGGCGAGGAAACAGATTCCACTCTAAACTCAGTTCAGTTCAGTCGCTCAGTCGTGTCCAACTCTTTGCGACCCCACGAATTGCAGCACCCCAGGCTTCCCTGTTCATTACCATCTCTCAGAGTTCACTCAGACTTACGTCCATCGAGTCCGTGATGCCATCCAGCCATCTCATCCTCGGTCGTCCCCTTCTCCTCCTGCCCCCAATCCCTCCCAGCATCAGAGTCTTTTCCAGTGAGTCAACTCTTCGCATGAGGTGGCCAAAGTACTGGAGTTTCAGCTTTGGCATCATTCCTTCCAAAGAAATCCCAGGGCTGATCTCCTTCAGAATGGACTGGTTGGATCTCCTTGCAGTCCAAGGGACTCTCAAGAGTCTTCTCCAACACCACAGTTCAAAAGCATCAATTCTTCAGCACTCAGCCTTCTTCACAGTCCAACTCTCACATCCATACATGACAACTGGAAGAACCATAGCCTTGACTAGACGGACCTTAGTCGGCAAAGTAATGTCTCTGCTTTTGAATATGCTATCTAGGTTGGTCATAACTTTTCTTCCAAGGAGTAAGCGTCTTCTTCCTCTTTCACTTTCATCAAGAGGCTTTTTAGCTCCTCTTCACTTTCTGCCATAAAGGTGGTGTCATCTGCATATCTAAACTAGTGCCCCAAAATTTAATATGTACCAGGACTCAAAGAGGAAGCAGTAATTTGAAAAAAGCCTGATCACAACCACCTGATGCTCTTGGAGAGCCTCCAAGAGAAGAGGGAGGCAACTGGAGTTCACCCAGGAGTTATAGATACTGGTGGCAGTCATTATGGGGAGCTTGTTCTATCTCAGGGGTACTGGTACTGGACTGGCAAGTGCCATTCTGAGATCATCCCTCAGGGCCCAGCCCCATCCACCAGCCTGAGGCACCAGTACTGGGATACCTCAGCCCAAACAAATATCCAGGAAGGGACAGAGCTCACCCCCTAGAATGCCAGCTACTGAGACCTTCTGTGCCACAATCACTCTGGGACCCAGCCCTGTCCACCAGAGATCTGGCCCTTCAAACAAGGACACTGATACTGCACTGTGACCAGCTGGGCCTTGCAGCCAGAGACCATGGGACCTTTCTTTGCTCACCAGTGCATATTCATTAGACCAGCTTCATTCACCATTGGATAGTCATCAGCCCCAGGACCTCCTGGGCACTGGCTCCACTCATCAGTAGGCTGAAACATCAACCCTAGGACCCCCAGAGCCCTGCAACCAGAGGCCCTAGGAACCAAGTCTACCCAACCATGGGTAGTCACCTGCTCCAAGACCACTATAATCATGCAGCCTGTTATATGAGAACGTAGCCCACATACCAGCCCTGGGCCCAATGAACCTTAGCCCTGCCCACCAGAAGGTTAACACCCCACTTGGTGACCTTGGACCCCTTAGCCAGCCATCCCAGGATCCATCTTCACCCACCAGCAAGATAATGCAAGCCAGAGACCCTGTGACATGGCTCTGCCCACCAGTTGGCCAAAACTAGCCTCCAGACCCCCAGCCCAGGATCTGGCCCCAGTTACTGATAGTTGTAGACTGATACAACCTCCAAGACACCCTGGACCTCTCAGTCAGCCAAATCTGGATCCAGGGTCACTCACCAGTGGGCCAGCACCAGGTTTTGGACACACTAGATCCCATACTCAGTCATATCAGGAAGACTGACACTAGATCCATGATCCCCCACCCCTAAATTCTGCAGATACCCACCCTAGAGCCAAGCTACACCCACCACTGGGCCAGCACTGGCCTCAGGATCCCCTGCACAGTACCTCTGCCTGCTACCTTCTGACCTGGCACTTTCCACTCACAACTGGCAGCCTCTACACAAGGCAGCGCTTGGCAACCAGCTGGGCTAGGGCCTAGTCCTGCAAACCAGACCACCCACAGTAGTCAACCCACCACAACAGAAGGATACATAGGGCCTGGTGGGCAAACCTAGATCATTTAGCTCTGATAACCAGGGAGGGGGAATGAACTGCTGGAATGCATAGCAAATCTCTTACCAGAGGTCATTTCTCCAAGGTCAGGAAATATAAATGGTCTGCCAAATACATAGAAATAAAAACAACAAATTAGACAAAATGAGTTGACAGACAAATATATTCCAAATAAAGGAATAAGATAAAACTGCAAAGCAATATCTAGGGGAAGTGGAGGTAAATAATTTACCCAATAAAGAGTTCAAGGTAATGACTATAAGGGGGTTCAAAGAACTTAGGAGAAGATTGTATGAGCAAGGAGAGAAGTTAGAGGTTTTAACAAAGAGTAAGAAAATAAAATCAATATTCCATTTATAAATATGAGAAGCAGACTCTGTCCTAAGAATACTCTCAGTACTTTATACATAACATTAACCCTCACAACATCCCTAGGAGTTAGGTATGCTTAAAAGCCTCATTCTACAGATAAGGAAGCAGACATACAGAGTGGTTGTGTATGTTATCAAAAGTCTTATTAAACTTCAAATATTTTATTAAAATACATGTTTCAAATTAACATTACATGTCTCCTTTATAATTCTGTTAATAATGTTAATAGTACTTTTCATACAGACTTTCAAAACATAAATCTCTTTGATATTACTGTCCTGAAGATCAACCAAAATTGTACAAATAGTGTCCTATAGTTTTAGTACATCACTGAATTACCAAAAATATTTGGTAAATGGATTATAAAATGAATTCAAGATAATTTTCTTCCATGATATCAGTGATTATCATTTAAATTTCCCTTGATTTCTTGTCCTCTTTTTGGACTAGTATTTCTCTACATCTGAGCATAGATAAAAATCTCTAACTTCTTATCCTAGATGAGACAAGTTTGTGTAACTCTAGATGCCCTAGAGATACGGAGTGCAAGGACCACATTGATAGCAGAGAGCATTCCCATTTCTCAGTGGACTGGAGATAATAATGAAGTCTGATAAGAGGAGAAGTGGAATAAATGTATCAGTTCAGTTGAGTTGCTCAGTCATGTCCGACTCCTTGCAACCCCATGAACCTCAGCATGCCAGGCCTCCCTGTCCATCACCAACTTCCGCAGTCCACACAACCCATGTCCAATTGAGTCGGTGATGCCATCCAACTATCTCATCCTCTGTCATCCCCTTCTCCTCCTGCCCTCAATCTTTCACAGCATCAGAGTCTTTTCAAATGAGTCGACTCTTCACATCAGGTGGCCAAAGTATTCCAGTTTCAGCTTCAACATCAGTCCTTCCAATGAATATTCAGGACTGATCTCTTTTAGGATGGACTGATTGGATCTCCTTCCAGTCCAAGGGACACTCAAGAGTCTTCTCTGACACCACAGTTCAAAGCATCAATTCTTTGGTCCTCAGCTTTCTTTACAGTCCCACTCACATCCATACATGACCACTGGAAAAACCATAGCCTTAACTAGAAGGACCTTTGTTTGCAAAGTAACGTCTCTGCTTTTGAATATGCTATCTAGGTTGGTCATAACGCTCCTCCCAAGGAATAAGCATCTTTTAATTTCATGGCTGCAGTCACCATCTGCAGTGATTTTGGAGCCCAAAAAACAAAGTCAGCCACTGTGTCCACTGTTTCCCCATCCATTTGCCATGAAGTAATGGGACCAGATGCCATGATCTTCGTTTTCTGAATGTTGAGCTTTAAGCCAACTTTTTCACTCTACTCTTTCACTTTCATCAAGAGGCTCTTCAGTTCCTCTTCACTTTCTGCCATAAGGGTGGTGTCATCTGCATATCTGAGGTGATTGATATTTCTCCCAGCAATCTTAATTCCAGCTTGTGTTTCTTCTTTCTTTGGTCCTCAGCTTTCTTTACAGTCCCACTCACATCCATACATGACCACTGGAAAAATCATAGCCTTAACTAGAAGGACCTTTGTTTGCAAAGTAACGTCTCTGCTTTTGAATATGCTATCTAGGTTGGTCATAACGCTCCTCCCAAGGAATAAGCATCTTTTAATTTCATGGCTGCAGTCACCATCTGCAGTGATTTTGGAGCCCAAAAAACAAAGTCAGCCACTGTGTCCACTGTTTCCCCATCCATTTGCCATGAAGTAATGGGACCAGATGCCATGATCTTCGTTTTCTGAATGTTGAGCTTTAAGCCAACTTTTTCACTCTACTCTTTCACTTTCATCAAGAGGCTCTTCAGTTCCTCTTCACTTTCTGCCATAAGGGTGGTGTCATCTGCATATCTGAGGTGATTGATATTTCTCCCAGCAATCTTAATTCCAGCTTGTGTTTCTTCCAGTCCAGCGTTTCTCATGATGTACTCTGCATAGAAGTTAAATAAGCAGGGTGACAATATACAGCCTTGACATACTCCTTTTCTTATTTGGAACCAGTCTGTTGTTCCATGTCCAGTTCTAACTGTTGCTTCCTGACCTGCATATAGGTTTCTCAAGAGGCAGGTCAGGTGGTCTGGTATTCCCATCTCTTTCAGAATTTTCCACAGTTTATTGTGATCCACACAGTCAAAGGCTTTGGCATAGTCAACAAACCAGAAATAGATGTTTTTCTGGAACTCTCTTGCTTTTTCCATGATCCAGCAGATGTTGGCAATTTGATCTCTGGTTCCTCTGCCTTTTCTCAAACAACTTGAACATCTGGAAGTTGATGATTCACATATATATAGTAAGGAACAATAACCACATATTTTTACTTTTAAATCACTACCATTGCCAATATGGTAGATGTTATAAGCAAATGAATATTTTTTTTTCATGCTAATTCTTTTGAGACTTAGGACCAAATGACTAAACTTCATTGTTTTTAATAGGTCAGCTGAACCCTGTGAGTCCAGCAACATCATAGAGTGAAATTTCTGAATTATCTCAGATTCATCAAGACTAGAAGATCTCATTTCTATAATTTCTTTTTAAATTCCATAAATAATGGATGTCACGATAAAGAACAAACTCATGGTTGCTGAGGAGAAAGGATAGTTGGGGAGTCTGGGATAGTCATGTACAAACTATTATTTTTAAAATGGATAACTAACAAGGACTTACTGTTTAGTACATAGAACTCTGCTCAGTGTTATGTGGCAGCCTGGATGGGAGTGATGTTTGCAGAAGTATGGTTACGTTTATATGTATGGCTGAGTACATTCACTGTATACCTGAAAACATCACAACATTGTTAATCATCTATACTCAACACAAAAAGTTTCTTAAAAAAGACTAGATGATCTCATTACTTATCTAGTCCCCTTGTGTCACATGTATTCAAAACAAACAGAGGCATTTCCACCCATCTGGAATGTCTCAATTCATAATCAATTGTAAATCTATTGGTATAGAAGAAATTTTCTCTGCTTTATAGGATCCTCTCTCAGGAAATGTGAGCTGTTTCCTCTGGGGCAGTGTCAGAGAACTGTAAATGACAGCTTACCATCAAAAGTCTTCCATGTTCAACTCCATGGTATAGAAGAACGCTAGTAATAATGGAGGACTTCCCTGATGGCTCAGATGGTAAAGCGGCTGCCTACAATGAGTGAGACCCGGGTTCAATTCCTGGGTCGTGAAGATCTCCTGCAGAAGGGAATGGCAACCCACTCCAGTACTCCTCCTCGCTCTCCAAAAAAAAGGGGGTTCAAAGAAATAATGGAGGGGATGAAACCAAATGTGTGGATTATAATTTCACTGTATATCATTTTACTCTATCCCGTATCTTATAAAGCCATTTGAATATCTAACACTTTTTACTCTTTTCCACTTTTTCTCATTCCATTAACTGTTATGCTTAATTTTGTGTGTCTAATGCTCTTTCTTCTGCTATTGAATTGAATGGCTTCAAAGTGCAGTTCTCTCTATTTCATTCACTACTGCCACTGATTATCTCACAGTTCCTACTATGATTTCTTTCGCTTGTCTGGAATGAAGATTTCTCTCTCCACTAAAGTCTAAATTTTTGTTCATTTCCCAAAGATATGCAAAATATTTCTGTGCTTTATAGGCTCTTCTCTCAAGAAATGTGAGCTGTTTCCTCTAGGGCAATGTCAGAGAACTGTAAATGACAGCTTACAATAAAAAGTCTTCCATTTTTAAAACAGTAAATTAGTTTTCCAGGGACAGTTCAGGAACCCTGTCAGTACCTGATATATGAAAGTATTTTTTTAGTATCTACCTTACTCATGACATCTGCTATCTCTGAATATCTGCTGTAAGCCTTGGAACCTGTCCCCTGCTTCAGGATCTTAATTTCTATGTCTCAGCCCCTAAACATGAGTACTAGTTTTCTTTTGCTATTTTTTTCATTAAACCTAGTCTTCGTGTGTGTATACCACATATTGGTCCACTAGGATAGCTTCATATTCCCAAAGTGGATTTGCCAATTAAATTTCTTCTTTATTACCAATATTTAACCTTCTATTTATCCTGGTACAACTTTGGGTTCATTTCTGCCTTCTACAAGCATTCTAAAGGTACTATATATTCATCAGTAGACTAGGAGGTCCAACAAAGTAGTATGGTTTATAGCTTTATCAGAGCCATGGTTAGTTTAATTATGATATGACTTTACTGTTGGAAAAGCATAAAGTTTGGAAATGATATCATTTGAACTTTACAAGAGCACAGAAAATTGTATTTCATTTTACAAGGGAAAATTAAAGTAATCCTCAAAAAATACCTTATATAACCTGCTTATAGTCACACTGTAAGTGAATAAAACAACTGGTGTTTCTCCTCAGGCTTTTTGTCTTTCACTGCTAATAAATTCAATTCTCAATGTTGATTTTGGGGCATGAGGCATTGTCTTGACTAGTTTACACATGTCTTATTTGAACCTAGATTATTTTTTTAACCAATGCATCCTTCTTCCAAACTAATTCCTTCTCTTATATTGTCAATATTCTCCTAGAAATCAGGGAAGTTTAATTTAACCCATTACTATACCCATCTCTGGAGAAAGCAATGGCAACCCACTCCAGTACTCTTGCCTGGAAAATCCCATGGATGGAGGAGCCTGGTAGGCTGCAGTCCATGGGGTTGTGAAGTCGGGCACGACTGAGCAACTTCACTTTCACTTTTCACTTTCATACATTGGAGAAGGAGGTGGCAACCCACTCCAGTATTCTTGCCTGGAGAATCCCAGAGATGGGGGAGCCTGGTGGGCTGCCGTCTATGGGGTCACACAGAGTCTAGAAGGAAATGGCAACCCACTCCAGTGTTCTTGCCTGGAGAATCCCAGGGACCGGGGAGCCTGGTGGGCTGCAATCTCTGGGGTCACACAGAGTCAGACATGACTGAAGTGACTTAGCAGCAGCAGCAGCAGCAATAATGCCTCTGCTTCTGACTCTGTGTGACCCCATAGACGGCAGCCCACCAGGCTCCCCAGTCCCTGGGATTCTCCAGGCAAGAACACTGGAATGGGTTGCCATTTCCTTTTCCAATAATGACTCTAAACCTAAGCATTTCTTGAATTTATCTTCCAACACAGCAACCTTACTTTCATTACCCTAGTTCAGAACTCATAACTTTTCATGGAGGTCACTGCAGTGTCTCCCCAACTCACCATCTTATTTCCAGAGATTTCCTCTCTTGTGCAGATCCCAGTCAAAGCTTATTAAAATAGACGCAAGATTGCCTATGAACTGACTGACCTCTTTCTCCCTCACCAGTCCCATCATGTGGTATTCCCTGCCTCATGCTTTATGCTTTTAGAGACCCTGAATTACCTCTTTTCTGCTCAGGTTACCAAGCTTTCTCTCATCTGTGTTCTCTCATATTCTGCTCCTTAGGTTAGAGATTTATTTTCTTCATTTTCTTCACATGCCTCATTCCATTTTGTTCATGCATTGTCTTCCTTGTGCAACCTTCACAGACACCTCAGATATCTCCAGTTATGATGTAAGGGACTCCTTGGTGTTCCTACATTGCCACAATACCCTGTGCATCCAGCTATTACTGTACTTAAAGCATTGCTTGATGAGATTTATATTATCTTTTAATTGACTTACATTATGCATTTATCTCTTTAACTGATAATTAAATATTAACATCAGGTATCTATCTGCTCATATTTTCTTTTCTCTAATTAAATTGCAAGCTTTTAAAAGCGATTGCTATCACTCACTCACTTGGTCCAGCACACTATAAAGGAGTTTCTTTGTGGAGATAATGCAAAACAACATGTTTATTTATTATTTATCTACCTCATTAGGTCATTTATGAATAGAAACCATGGTCATTAGTATATATACACATATATCCATGAATATGCACAGATATGTATATATGTATCTATGCACACGTTTACAATGCAGACCTACACAACACACACACACAAAATATACAGGTGTATAGGATATATATTTGTCTTTTCTCTCTCTGAGAAAATATATTTTTTCCCTGAATTTTGAAGTGTGAAATATTGATTTGTAGAAATATTTATCCAAAATTCAATATCTGTTTCTAAAATTTAAAACCTTTCCTAGGGATATTGCTTGTGTGGGCCAGCAAAGAGGAGCTGAGCCTAAATTATGATAGAAAGGAGTGGAGTGAGCTGCATGTGTTGCTCAGCTCTTTTCCATTTAGTATAAGTTTGAGGGTTGCTTTGCAGATCCAGCTGTCTACAAGGTGATGTGTTTTCTGTCATCTTCCCTGGATTGCTTTATATCTACTAATGCAGGTGAACTTCAGGAGACTATAAATGGCCAAACTGTTAGAAATATAATCATAAAGTCTGTGCAGTAGAAACTTCTATGCGTTGAAGCAAAATGCTATTTCTTTCTAGGATTGTAGAGAATTGTTATGTTCTAAACACAAACATATTCACTAGAGTCTCTAGGATACAAATGAAATTGATAATGGTGTTTCAATAACAAATATACACAGATATTTTGAGAATTGTTAAATAAGAGACTAAATTGAGTTTCTTGGAAAATATATCAGACTTTTGGTTGGAGTGCTTGAGACATTTGACTCTTGTATATATATGGACTTCCATGGCTCAGATGGTAAAAATCTACTTGCGAAAATCTACTCAAGTTCAATCATTGAATCAGGAAGATCCCCTGGAGAAAGGAATGGCTACCCACTCCAGTATTCTTGCCTGGAGAATTCCGTGGACAAAGGAGCCAGATGGATATGGTCCATGGGGTCGCAGAGTCAGATGCGACTGAGTGACTGAGCACAAAGCATGATGAACACATGATTATTTTTCTCATTTAAAATAAAAGCATTCAGAATTCCACAATCTAAAATTTCACTGACACCTTTTGGTAAAAAGTCTATGTTTGTACATTCAGAGGAATATGCACACCACACACACACACATAATTGCATACATCATATATGATCATACATATTATAATACATCATATATGATCATACATATTATAATACATCATATATGATCATACATGTGTTTACATGTGAATATACAAAATAATATATAATGCACATATATGATCATACATGTGTTTACATGTGAATATACAAAATAATATATAATGCACATATGTGTATCATATGAGCCAGAGCTGTATTATAATCTAGTTCTTTAATACTATTTTCCTGATTATATGATATGAATGATTTCAATGAAACTTAACTCCCTAATTATTAAATGAATCTATATTAGAATATTGTTCCAAAATTCCTTTACTTTATATTCTAATCATATATTAAAATATATATACCAATCATATTTTTATATATGTGTCATTTAATCATTTTTGTAGTCTCTTTTAATAACAGCCTCCATCCTATGATCAAAACATCTCCTTTTAAATTATATGTAAAGTATCCAAATATAGTCTTTCTGAGGTTATTTAAGGCTGTGGACTGGGGTATTATGTTTAGGAGAATGAAACACTTGATATTTCTTATTGTCTTCTACATATCTGTAGCTTCTACATATCTGAAGGCTACAAAGCCTTCCAGGTTTCTGAAAGACTAGAATAATGCATATCAAACACCACTTTCTCCAAGTCAAAATTCTCACTAAATTTGAATGCCAAGCCCCTCATCTGCTAATTAACACCATCTGCAAATTCCAAGTCTAGAATTTCCTTTGATTTATTTCATGTTCAGGCTTAAACTATTCTGTAGGGAAGTAAGTATCCTCATTTCATCAATCCTAATAAAGCTCAATTTATTCAAATCCCTTGAAAGAACTTGAGCATCTCATATTTAAGACATAGTGATTATTCCTAATCCTTGTTAAGCAAATCACTATAACTGCTATATTGTTGACTTCTACAGAAGCATATTCAGGGTTGAGAGAATTCTTTTTCCCTCACTTGACAGTATCGTAGTGTAGTGAATGCAGCTCTAGATCAGTAGTTCTCGTACTCAACCTATAAGCAGAAGCATCAGAATCACTTGGAGACCTTATTAAAATGCAAGATGCCAAGCCAAACCCCCCAGGCTGTCAAATTCAGTAAGTCTGGGGTGCAGCCAAAAATGTGCATTTCCAACAAGTTCTTAAGAGATGCTGACCTGCTTTTCCCAGACTGTTCTTTGAGAACAGCTCCTCAAGGTCAAAAATCTGACACTCTTCTCATTCTTTACTGTTTTAAAAATGCTTAAATTGATCCCTTATTTTCATGGAGCTTCAAGTTTCTCATCAGCACTTGAAATGCAATATATGCTCATTAAAACCATGTACTGCCAGGTAGCTAAGAAGGAGTGGACATACAAATGGACAATGATCAAACCATATATAACAACAGGACTCTGGAAAGGACTAAGTGTGTCCCTCCCAAGTTATTGTATTTAAATTTTAACCCCGAAAGGGATGGTAATAGGAGGTGAAGCATTTTTGAGGTAATTAGATCAGGAGGGTGGAACCTTTATGGATGGGACTGCATGCATGCTAAGTCGCTTCAGTTGTATCCAACTGTTTGTGACCCTCTGGACTGTAGTCACCAGGCTTCACTGTCCATGGGATTCTCCAGGCAAGAATACTGGAGTGGGTTGCCATGCCCTCCTCCAGGAGATCTTCCCCACCCAGATACTGAACTCATGTCTCTTATGCCTACCTCATTGGCAAGTGGGTTCTTTACTACTGGTCCCACCTGAGAAGGCCATAAACAGGATTGCGTGTGCATGCAAAGTTGTTTCAGTCATGCCAGCTCTGTGCAATCCTATGGACCATAGCCCTCCAGGCTCCTCTGTTCATGGAATACTCTAGGCAACAATACTGGAGTGGGTTGTCATGCCCTCCTCCAGGGGATCTTCCCTTTCCCTGGTAAAAAGGAACTCAGTGAACTCTCTCTCCCCCTTCTGCCATGTGAGGACACAGGGAGATGACTGCCTGTGAAGAAATGGGCCCTCAACAGACATGAGGTTGTCAGCTTCTTGATCTTGCACTTTTCAACCTCCAGATCTGTGAGAAATAAATGTTTGTTTAAGTTACCCAGTCTATGATACTTTTGTTGTAGCACCTGAACATATAATGATAAACTTTGACCCAAAACCTCCACAGCAATCATCCCAGGAAGTCAAATCACAACCTCTGCACCAATTAGTACAGAATGTCAGGATTCGGAGAAAGCAATGGCAACCCACTCCAGTATTCTTGCCTGGAAAATCTCATGGACAGAGGAACCTGGTAGGCTGTAGCCCATGGAGTCGCTAAGAGTCGGACACGACTGAGTGACTTAACTTTCACTTTTCACTTTCACACATTGGAGAAGGAAATGGCACCCCACTCCAGTAATTTTGCCTGGAAAATCCCAGGGACGGGGAAGCCTGGTGGGCTGCTGTCTATGGGGTCTCACAGAGTTGAACACGACTGAAGCGACTTAGCAGCAGTCAGGACTTGGGGACTTCTCAGATGGCACTAGCGATAAAGAACATGCTTGACAATGTGGAAGGCATAAGAGATGCAGGTTCGATCCTGGGATCAGGAAGATTCCTTGGAGGAGGGCTTGGCAATCCATTCCAGTATTCTTGCCTGAAGAATCCCATGGACAGAGGAGCCTAGTAGGCTACCATCCATAGGGTCACAGAGTTGGACATGACTGAGCACACCTGCATACGTGTCAGGACTTGGGCAACAACTCCAAGCTTTGCTATGTTTTGTCCCTGTTTCCACTGCAGGTCTAACTAAAGAAAGATGATCTCCAAACCAATCATAGAAGGTGTTTGCTTTCTACTTAGCCTACTTCAGCTTCCCCATGCCAACAGTCTCCAAACTACACATAGCTAAAACCTCCTTTATTCTCTATAAAACTTTCCCACTCTTCTGTCTGCCTTTGGGTCTTTGCCAAACACAACTGGTGGTGGCTGACTCTGCTGTAGTAAGCTCTGTATCAATAGTCACTTTTTTCTTCACATTTGGGTGGTCTTCATTTATTTCCACAGTTAGAACTGAACCAATTATATCTCAATAAAAAAGTAAAAAAAAAATGGACCTACCATATGATATGGCTATTCCATTCTTAGGTCTCCCCACAGAGAAATGAAAGCACATATTCAAGTAAAAATATAAGAATGCTTGCTGCTGCTGCTGCTGCTAAGTCGCTTCAGTCGTGTCCGACTCTGTGCGACCCCATAGAAGGCAGCCCACTAGGCTCCCCCATCCCTGGGATTCTCCAGGCAAGAACACTGGAGTGGGTTGCCGTTTCCTGCTCCAATGCATGAAAGTGAAAAGTGAAAGGGAAATCGCTCAGTCGTGTCCGACTCGTAGCGACCCCATGGACTAGAGCCCACCAGGCTCCTCCGTCCATGGGATTTTCCAGGCAAGAGTACTGGAGTGGGTTGTCATTGCCTTCTCCGTAAGAATGCTTATAGAATATTTATTTATTCTTTCCCAAAACAGAAATGCTCCTAATGTCCTTCAACAAGTGAATGGATAACAAATTGTGCTATAGCTATGAAGTGGAATAATGTTCATAATAAAAAGAGAGTCTGAAACATTTAACATGGATGGGATAATTATCAGTTCAGTTGCTCAGTCATGCCCGACTCTTTGCAACCCCATGGACTGCAGCATGCCAGGCTTCCTATCACCAACTTCAGGGAACTCAGGTATAACTACACTGAGTGAAATAAAATCAGAGGGAAGTAAAAAGAATACATACTTTTATGTATATGAAATTCCAGAAAGTGTAAAGTAATCTATAGTGACAGAAATCTTACTTGCTATTGTATGGAAACAGAACAGGTTGGAGGTGAAAGACAAGAGGGAGTGATTATATCAGGTACCTAGAAGAACTTTAGGGGTGATATTTTCTTGGTTATGTTGATTGTGGTGATGTTTTCACCTGTGTATACATATGTTAAAACATAGCAAATTGTGTATTTTAAATATATGAATTTTACTGTTTATAAATTATACCTCAATAACCAAATAATTACAAAACAAAACTAAATATGATGGGGACTCCAGAGACTCTTTCAAATTATTTGTATGATCTTGGCTTGAAACACTTGAACACTATTCTCTCGAGTCTATAAAAAATTTCTTGCTACGTAGTTCAGTCTTCTGTGTTGTCATGGGTGTATTTTCCAGGGAGCTTTTGGTAAAATTCCATACGTTACACCCCCCTGCCAGTGGAGAAAGGGAGAAAGAAAAGAAGATGGCAAGAGACTAATTTAAATGTTTGAAATTTACATACATATGTACAGACAGACTGCTTGAGATATATAGATAGGTAGGTGGATAGATAGATATAAGACATATTTCAGGAGCATGGAGATCAAATAGTGGGACAGAAATTAGCTTCTTATTTTGTAAACTCACTATGGAAAAGTTCAGAATGAAGACAGATATTACCTAGTAATTCATGGTCTTTAACAGGATAAAAATAATTACTCTAATTACAGATATAAAAATATCAATTTGCCATAAAACTCCACGTAACCTCCCCTTCTCTAAAGTAATGTCTGCCATTAAAGCACATATAGGACTGGGTAAATACCAATATATGTTACTAAAGATGCAGCATGTTTCCCACCATAGAAGCCAATGAATACCATACAGCGTTCAAGATTTCCCCCAAAGTTGTTAAAAATTACATCCTGCAGCTTAAGTACTATAAAGATATCAAATAAAGAAATGAAGCACAATGTCTCTTTTTCTGAATTCCTCCCTCCCCACCGTGATACTGAGGCCAGTGAAAAGTGTTTTAATTAAGCTGGGTTGTGTGAATAATCAACCATCCCTTTCCTCTGCCTTCTGCACTGGCACATGAGATGTACTTGTCTCAGAGTGGATTTCACATTTCTTTTTGCCAACATGACCAAAGATGCAACTTGAAACCTAAGGCTCTTCCATGGAATGAAAAGGTGTAAACCAGTGTGTGGGGAAGGTGACAGAAAATGTTGAAGTGCTAAAACTTATGTTTGAGTCAATGACCTTTTGATACAGATGAGGTTTCCTTCCTGAAGAAGGAAATGACTCCCAAGATCACAGAATACATTAGAGGAAAGTCAGAAATGGAATTTATGGACTTCCTTGGTAGTAAAATGGCTAAAACTCTGTGCTTCCAATGAAGAAGCCTAGGGTTTGATCCCTGGATAGGGAAATAGACCGCACACACTGCAACTAAGAGTGCACATGCCACAACTAAAGATCTGGGACATGCATATTAAAAAATAAAATAAATGGAATTTACGTTGCCTCCTGGAAGGCACCTAACTCAGGTCAGCTAGAAGATGTCTCTTGGCAACATGGCCTCCAGTTTTCTCTATCCAGATAAAGTAGAAAAGAAAGCCTAAGAATCAGCTCTTAGCCAACAGTGATACTTTGGCTTACTCAAACAAGCACACCTATTATAAACTCAGCAGATTTGCTCAGTTTATGAATAAGATGCTTTCAACTCTCTCCAAAAATTGGCAGTTCTTGAGAACTGCAAATTGTTAAGAGTCAAATTGAGGTTTCTCAACCCTGGTATTATCGACATTTTGGACCTGATAATTTGATTTGAAGAACTGTCCTGTGCATTGTGAGACATTTAGTAGCATCCCGGCCTCTATCCTCCACACAATAACCTCTCATTTCATTTGTGACAACTAATAATGCCTGCACACATTGCCATATAGCCCCAGAAAAGGCAAAACTCCACCTAGTTGAAAATTGGTGATATGATTTGTGTGTGTGTGTGCACACTCAGTGGTGTCCAACTCTTTGCAACCCCATGGACTGTAGCCCATCAGGCTCCTCTGTCCATGGGATTTCCCAGGCAAGAATACTGGAGTGGGTTGCTACTTCCTTCTCCAGGAGGATCTTCCCAACCCAGGGATCAAACCAGATCTCTCGGGTCTCCTGCCCTGCCAGGCAGATTCTTTACCACTAGTGCCACCCGGGAAGAAGCTCAGACATGAATCATACATAAGGATTTATTTTGGATATGGCTTATGCCCATTAATTTAAGTTCAGAAATATCTTTACTTGTTTTGAGATCTTATATTTTTTTTCTCATCTATTTTTAAATGACTTGATTTTTTTCTATATATGCCTATAATTCTTTTCATGTACAATTGTCTAAATGCAAACTCACAATTTTGGTATAAATGTAAAATATTTGTTTCTTTCAATCATTGCTTTCAACTATCTTTGTTGATCACTGATTTCATGAAGAAGAAAGAGTTACTAATAAAAGCTTAAAACTATTCCACAAGTTTTTGATCATTTTTGAAAAATTATGTCTTTATTTTTTAGAGTACATTTAGATTAACAGCAAATTGAAGGGGAGGTATAGAGATGGTCTGTATAACACCTGCCCCTAAAGTCATAGTCTCCATCATTATCAACAGTTCCCCACCGGAGTGGTATATTTGGTTCAAGTGAAAAGCCTACACTGATATCTCATAGTAACCCAAAGTTTATAAAAAGCATTAGGGTTCACTCTTGATGTTGTGTAGTCTGTGGACTTGGAAAAAGGTGTAACAGCATTTATTCATGATTATGGTATCATATGAAATATTTTCACTGCCTTGAAATTACTCTATGCCCCATTTGTTCATCCCTCCCTTCCGCCTATTCCTTGCAATCACTGATCTTTTCATGATCTCAATAAATTTTCTTTTTCCAGAACATTATATAGTTGGAATCATACTATAATAATGTACATAACCTTGTCAGATTTGCTTCTTTCACTTAGTAATATGCATTTAAGGTTCCTATGAACATTTTCATGGCTTGATAGCTGTTAGTGCTGACAAATATCCCATTGTCTGGATGCACTAGAGCTTATTTTGTCATTCACCTACTGAAGTACACCTTGGTTGCTCTCCAGTTTTGGTGATTATGAATAAAGCTGCTGTAAACATTCATGAGGAGGCTTTTGTGTGGACATGTTTTTAATTCACTGGGGTAAATACCAAGAAATGTAATTGCTGGATCCATCAAATGGTAAGAGTGTGTTTAGTTTTATAAGAAACGGTCAAACTCTCATCCAAACTGTACCATTTTGCATTATCACCCACTAAGAATGAGAGTTCTTTTTGCTCCACATCCACACCAGCATTTTTCATCAGAGTTCTGGAGTTTGGCCATTCTAATGTGTGCAGCAATGCCTCATTATTGTTTTAATTTGCATTTCCCTAATGATATAATATAAAAAATGGCTCCTTACTTAAAAAAAAAAAAAAAAGAACTTCCACTTCTCCACAGTTGCCCTAATTTATGTCTCAAAAAGATGGAATGTAAGTCCTTGTGTGTGTCTCTTAATTAAAACAAATTAAGCCATTCCCTTGCCAACATGGGTTTCTTAATTATTAAGTCCTATTTGCTCTCAAACCATAGTTGGCAGTCTAATTTGATAACTAATTTTTGTATTGTTGGTCCTTGTTTCCTTTCCAGCAAGTCTGTATTGCACATTTTGACCAATTCTCCATGACTCGCAAATCAGAACTTAAGAGCATAAGATTGATCCATTTTCTAAGAACCACAGAAATTAGAGAATGACCCTACACCTCTCTTTTAGGCTGTCTCATCAGCCATTTTTCTTTAACATCTTTCTCTGATCCTCAGAAACATTAGGCATCTGCCAGGTCAATGAATTGCCAAATATTATATAGAAGATAATTGCAGTCCTTTATTTGGCAACGAAGAGGCATTGTGTACATTATTAACATAAAAAGAGAGTTTCTTTCCTTTTTCTCTCCCCTCATTTTTGGTAGGGCATTTTGATGCTTTGTATTAGAATTCAATATATATATATATGCTAATACAAATGGTCTTCCTGGGTGGCAGCAGTAAAAAAAAAAAAAAAAAATCTGCCTGCAATGCAGAAGTGGTTGGAATCACAGGTTTGATCCCTGGGTTGGGAAGATCCCCTGAGAAGGAAATAAATGGCAACACACTCCAGTGTGCTTGCCTGGGGAATCCAATGGACAGAGGAGCCTGGTGGGCTACAGTCCATGGTGTCACAAAAGAGTCAGGCACAACTTAGCAACTAAACAACAACAACAAAAGTGCAATATTACACATCAGTAGCTCTCTAAATGGGCTTCCCTCGTAGCTCAGTCAGTAAAGAATCTGCCTGCAATGCAGGAGACCTGGGTTCGATTCCTGGGTCAGGAAGATCGCCTGGAGAAGAAAATGGCAATCCACTCCAGTATTCTTGCATGGAGAATCTCATGGACTGAGGAGCCTGACAGGCTACATGGGGTTGCAAGAGTTGGAACTGACTTAGAGACTAAACCACCAGCTCTGTAAATGGTAAACAGTACTTGAATTACATTGCTCTTAAATATTTTAAAAGTCAAGTAATTTCTTTCATTACCTCTGTGATGACCACGTTTCAAATAATACTCTCAGTTCAGTTCAGTTCAGTCACTCATTCATGTCCGACTCTTTGAGACCCCATGGACTGCAGTACACCAGGCTTCCCAGTCCATCACCAGCTCCTGGAGTTTACTCAAACTCATGTCCATTGAGTCAGTGATGTCATCCAACCATCTCATCCTCTGTCATCCCCTTCTCCTCCCGCCTTCAATCTTTCCCAGCATCAGGGTCTTTCAAATGAGTTAGTTCTTCAAATTAGGTGACCAAAGTATTGGCATTTCAGCTTCAGCATCAGTCCTTCCAATAAATATTCAGGACTGATTTCCTTTAGGATGGACTGGTTGGATCTCCTTGCTGTCCAATACTCTAATTGATTATTTTTATAATCTGCCTTTTCTAGTATTTTGTGTTTCATGTGGATATTTGAACCTCTAGCACCAAACACAATTCCAGGAACATAATATGTCACCAGTTATTGAACAAGTGAATACATGAATAAATGATTGATATAGTCTGTATATATATATATGTATGCTATTTGTCTTAAGTTTTGTTTCTATTTCTGATTTTCAAAACAGCACTATACTGATTTTATGTATTTTTTTTTAACATATGTTTGGGCTTCTCTGGTGGCTTAGCAGTAAAGAATCTGCATGCGATGCAAGAGATACAGTAAAATGCAGGTTCGATCCCTGGGTTGGGACCATACCCTAGAGGCAGGCAAGGCAACCCACTTCAGTATTCTTGCCAGAATAATCCCATGGACAGAGGAGCCTGGTGGGCCACAGTCTACGGGGTTGCAAAGAGTTGCACATGTGCGACTTAGCACGCAAGCAAGCACTATTCTTTTAGTGGTTTATTCCCTCATGAGACTCTATTTTAAAATAAATCACATCTTTTTTTCTTGCTGTTTGTTTTCTAAGTGATATATTGATTCACTTTATCATGTTATAAAAATCTATCATGTGATAGATTTCCTCTTCTTGGGCTCTAGAATCATCCCGGACAGTCACTGTAGCCATGAAATTGGAAGATATTTGCTTCTTGGCAGGAAAACTATGACAAACCTAGACAATATGTTGAAAAACAGACTTTGTTGGTTTACTCTGCCAACAGTTCAGTTCACTTCAGTCGCTCAGTCATGTTCGACTCTTTGCGACCCCATGAATCGCAGCATGCCAGGCCTTCCCTGTTCATCACCATATCTCAGAGTTCACTCAGACTCACATCCATCGAGTCAGTGATGCCATCCAGCCATCTCATCCTCTGTCGTCCCCTTCTCCTCCTGCCCTCAATCCCTCCCAGCATCAGAGTCTTTTCCAATGAGTCAGCTCTTCGCATGAGGTGGCCAAAGTGCTGGAGTTTCAGCTTTAGCATCATTCCTTCCAAAGAAATCCCAGGGTTGATCTCCTTCAGAATGGACTGGTTGGATCTCCTTACAGTCCAAGGGACTCTCAAGAGTCTTCTCCAACACCACAGTTCAAAAGCATCAGTTCTTCAGTGCTCAGCCTTCTTCACAGTCCAACTCTCACATCNCAGCTTTAGCATCATTCCTTCCAAAGAAATCCCAGGGTTGATCTCCTTCAGAATGGACTGGTTGGATCTCCTTGCAGTCCAAGGGACTCTCAAGAGTCTTCTCCAACACCACAGTTCAAAAGCATCAATTCTTCGGTGCTCAGCCTTCTTCACCATAGTGTGCTTTAAAGTTTCCCTTTGGTGTTATATAATCTATGGGCTTGGAGAAAAATATACTGACATACATGAATCATCATAGTATCATAAAGAATATTTTCACTGCCCTAAAAGTTCTTTGTGATCTTCCTACCCACCCCCACCATCAACTGGTTATATTTTTTATTGTCTTTATAATTTTACCTTTTACAGAAGGTCATATAGTTGGAATTATACTGTCTGTAGCCCTTGCCAATTGGCTTATTTTACTTAGTCATCCGCATTTAAGGTATTTCCACGTCTTTTCCTGGTTTGAGAGCTGTTTTGTTTTTATAGCTGAATAATATTTGTCATTTGGATTTGCGAGAGTGTATCCATTCACCTAAAGAAGGCCATCTTGAGTGCTTCTGAGTCTTGGCAGTTATGAGTAAAGCTCCTATATTCATCTGTGTGCAGACTTTTGTATGGACATAAGTTTTCAGTTCATTTGAGTAATTATCAAGGAAAGTGATTGTTGGATCCTCTAGTATGTTTGTTTTGTAAGACACTGCCTAACTGTCTTCCAAAGTTGGTTATAACGTTTGCATTCCTGCCAGCAGTGTGTGAGAGTTCCTTTGGCTCCACATGCATGCCAGCATTTAGTATTGCCTGTGTTCTGGTTTTTGATCATTCTAATATGTGTGTAGTAGTATCTGGTTTTATGACATAGGATATGGAACAACTTTTCATATGTTTATTTGCCATCTCTATATGGTCTTTGGTGAGATGATTTTTATGATTTTTGGCTCATTTCTTAAATTGTGTTGTTTTCAACAGTTCTTTTATGTTTAGGATGCATGTGTGTGTGGTCAGTTGCTTCAGTTAAGTCTGACTCTGTGTGAACCTATGGACTGTAGCCCACCAGGATCCTCTGTCTATGGAATTTGCCAGGCAAGAATAGTAGAATGGGTTGCCATGCTTTCTTGCAGGGGACCTTCCAGACTCAGGGATCCAACCCATGTCTCCCTCATTGCAGGCAGATTCTTTACCCACTGAACCACCTGGGAAGCCCATGTTTAGGATAGCAGTCCTTAATCAGATGTTTATTTTTCAAATATTCTCTCCCAGTCCATAGACTGTCTCTTCATTCTGTTAACATTGTCCTTTGCAGAACAAAAAATTTTAATCTAAAATTTTGGTGAGTAGGTTTGAAGAATTGGGGAATTAAATCTGCATATATTTTTAAGTAGAAAATAGCTCTTAATGAGTGATTTCCTGTTCAGCAATGTTGGAATGATACATTCCTTTCTCAGATACTCAGTTAATCAAGTTAAGGATTTGTCCCATTAACATTCCTATCAGTTACAGGTTTCATTGGTACTAGGAGGGTTTTGTTTTGTTTTTTGGTTTTTAAAAAATGTCTTTTCCTCTTTCAAGTCTGTGAAGCTACATATCTAATAAGCTATGTGTCTATTCTCTAATTATGGAAGAAAAAACAGTTTAGAATATGAAGAGTATTGACTTTCACTAAAGAAAAAGGGAGGAAAATGAGTAAACTGGTATTCATGAAGTAACTGCTGTGTGCCAGATACTGTTAAGCACTTTTCATATATTATTTCAATTGCTCCCCATCTAAGTCAGGCATTTAGATGAAGAAATTCAGTTTTATTGATGAAGAAATTGAGGTTCATTGGATGTGATAACTTTTAAAAACAGCTTTCACCTTAAAAGTACTAGGGACATAGTAGGAATGCAGTTTCCTAGGAATTCAGCCTTTTCTTTCCATTATTCTTTATACTATCTTTCTCCCTCTTAAGTAATTTAACTTACAGAAGTAATGCCCTTTCAACTTTGCTTTGTTTTTTTTATATTATTATTTATTTTTTTAGAGGTTTTTCATTTCTGAGAATAAAAAGAGGTTTTTTATGTACTTTGTGCAAGGGTTTAACCTTTTGTTACATCTCTTTATTTTAATGATCTATGATTTTTTTTTAAGCTCTAAGCAAAATACAGAATGTCTTTTGGGCTAATGCTAATGATTGGTTTCTTATCATTTTACACCCTTTGTTGTTTATGATGAAAGTTTTAGAGAAAGTTCAATTACTTTTTCTTAGATGAGAAAATTAACATATCAATACCATATTTCTTTGACCTGTACATAGCAAAGTTAGAAGCACTCTCTAGTTATTATCTCTGGAAGATATCCATCTACACACAAACATGAAATTGAGTCCACATCTCAATTTGCATTCCTATTACAGAAATCCTTCAAAATTTAGGAGAGAATTGAGATTCTTATTCCAGTAAATGTGGCTGCTGCTGCTGCTGCTAAGTCGCTTCAGTCGTGTCCGACTCTGTGCGACCCCATAGAGGGCAGCCCACCAGGCTCCCCCGTCCCTGGGATTCTCCAGGCAAGAACACTGGAGTGGGTTGCCATTTCCTTCTCCAGTGCATGAAAGTGAAAAGTGAAAAGTGAAAGTGAAGTCGCTCAGTCGTGTCTGACACTCAGCAACCCCATGAACTGCAGTATACATTTACTAATCTACCCTTGTCTAGCCTTCACTGTGACCTATTTCAGGTTGGGCAGTTGGAGTTGGAGTTGCAATCCATTGTTTGGTGTCTTTTCCGCCCTTTTAGAACAGTATTGTTAATAATTACATATAGTAAAACCAGCTAAAGGTGTGAAAATGAAGAAGCAACTTAGGGCAATTAAATCTACCAAAAGTAATAAAACCTTTTAATCTTTGTCTTAAAAATAGTAAATATGTTTGTATATTTTATGTTATCAGGATTTACAAGGAAAATTTATTAAGGAGGATAATCAATGAAATACAATGCTATTTTATAAAGTATAATCATATGTATTAGAAATCCAAAGGGTGTAAACCCCAGATATTTCTGTTGACATATGAGATTTAGATTTATATCTTAATCTCTTTAAGGATAATGGTAAACATTGGAGAACAAGAGAGTCTGTTTGGAGTCTGTTTAACAGAGTGATGCCTTACAGCAGAATATAGCAGAGAAACAGTGCTTGTTGAAGGACATTGGAGGTTTACCATTAACCATTTAGAGTTCCTATTGTGTACAAGATGTGTATAAGAGACAGCTTTATCTTGTCTGAATTTTCTCTATTTTATATTTTGTAATGATGTATTCCTAAAACTTTTGTAATAGTATATTCCTAAAACTTAAATAGTAAAGGCCAATTTTAATGTTTTCATAACTGTTTATTTTAAAGTTATGACTACTATCCCTCATGTTTCTGAGTTTGGCATTTTTATTTTAATATGTATTTTGGGGTTTTATGATAATTGTTTTCTTTTGTTTTGCAATTTTTTGGCCATAGGTGACTATCAAGTGAACTAGTAAATAAATGATATTAATTTGACCTGTATCCTTATCAATTGAAGAAGATGAATCTGACTTTCTAACTACAAAGTCATGACGGAGAATATCAGCTATTGTCACTTTAATCATAGTATATAAAATAATCAAATAAAATAAACTATGAAAATAGTGAAAATTAATGTAGCCCCTATATTTATACATGAGTCATCCGTGACCTGGCAAAATCTATGCTGATTGTGGCCAATGAGCAATAAATAATTTTTCAGTTCAGTTAGTTGCTTAGTTGTGTCTGACTCTTTGTGACCACATGGATTGTAGCATGCCACCCTCCCCTGTCCATTACCAACTTCCAGAGCATGTTAAACTCATGTCCATCAAGTTGGTGATGCCATCAAAGCATCTTATCCTCTGTCATCCCCTTCTCCTCTTGCCTTCAATCTTTCCCAGCATCAGAGTCTTTTATAATGAGTCAGTTCTTTGCATCAATCAGGTGGTCAAAGTATTGGAGCTTCAGTTCAGCATCAATCCTTCCAATGGATATTCAGGACTGATTTACTTTAGGATTGACTGGTTTGATCTCCTTGCAGTCCAAGGGACTCTCAAGAGCCTTCTCCAACACCACAGTTCAAAAGCATCAGCTCTTCGGTGCTCAGCTTTCTTTATGGTCCAACTCTCACATCCATGCATGACTACTGGAAAAACCATAGCTTTGACTAGACAGACCTTTGTTGGCATAGTAATGTCTCTGTTTTTTAATATACCGTCTAGATTGGTCATAGCTTTTCTTCCAAGGACCAGGATCTTTTAATTTCATGGCTGCAGTCACCATCTGCAGTGATTTTAGAGCCCAGGAAAATAAAGTCTGTCACTGTTTCCACTGTTTTCCCATCTATTTGCCATGAAGTATGGGACCAGATGCCATGATCTTAGTTTTTTAATGTTGAGTTTTAAGTCAGCTTTTTCACTGTCCTCTTTCAGTTTCATCAAGAAGTTCTTTAAGGGTATTTTTTGAATACCTGATTGCCTGCTTAAGAAGAACAAAAAGTAATAATAATAATAATGATAATAAAAAGACAGGGATCAATGACATGACAAAAGATATTTAAATAATATAATCAACTTCAATCAATATGATTCTTGAATAAAATAATTTTTCCCACTAATGTTGTAATTTTAAAATGTTGGGAGGAAAGGTTTTAGCTTATGCAGGCACTTTCCATATGAGAATGAGGTTAAATATCTTAGCAACTCATTACTGGTCCATTAGAAAGCAGAAATGATTATTTTTTTGGATCATATTACATGGATAATTGCGATCACCAAACAATGCAAATGGGATGATGAAATGATGAAAACTGATAAATAAGCTAATAAATGTGCACAATGACTGTAAATCCTTTGTATTTAAACTGTTTCCTAAATCACTAAAATACCACTAGATATATTTACATTATTTATTGAATCATTAAAAAAAAATTGACTGAATTATTACCATGTCTTGTCATTGTTATATGAGAACATTTCTAATATCCTTATCTAAAAGCCTTATCCACCAGCTGCAAATTTGAAAATACATTCCAAGTAGTTGTGCTGTTTAGTGCCTTTTACACAGAGACCAGTATTACTTTGGGAAGGGCTTAAAAGTTGTATTGAGTAATGTTTTAAAATAAATTACTTATTAAGATAACATTTAAGAGAATTTTAATGTTTTAAACACAAAATTGTTATTAAAAATATTTAAGCCAAAGAAGGCAATATAATTGATTTAACTTATTTTTCAATCTTTCTGACAAAGTTTGCATATGCATATTAAAAATAATTTCCTTAATACCATCTAAAGGAATTGAAAAGTGTATAGGAGAAAACAATTTATTCTCTGTTTTGCCAAGCATTTAAGGGGTAGCCTTAGTATAATTAACTTCAACAGAATATCACAGAATACTGAAATGTTTTTTGTTGTTGCTGATAGTGGTTGTGTTTTTTGTTTGTTTTAGATATCAATATATGCATGGAATGCAAATCTATGTAATTTTAAATTGGGGGAAATTTTAAAAGTATTACTTAATGGTGGAATGCTTTGGATTTTAATAAATATCATTCATCTTATTTTTCACCCAGTCAAAAAGTTAAAGGTAGCCATTATGGCTGAAATCAAATAAAGAGGTTCTTTAGGTTCATTGATTAAATAAAGCAGGGGAGATCAAGCAATGGCCCTTATTCCAAACTAGACCTGTTGTAACACAACTTACGTATTTGTTTTTTGTCTGTGGAGACTTTCTTGCTACAATGACAGAGCTGACAGGTTGTGACAGAACCCATCAATCCCAGGAGGCCTAAAATATTTACCACCTGAACTTTAAAGAAAATTTATGCTGACTTCTCAAAGGAATACATACATGTATATCATATATACATTATTAGAAATCATTTTGAAGAAAAACACTTGGCTACAGAATATATAAACTCTTCTAAGATTATCTCTGTTTATGCTTCCCTGATCTACAATATTTGTATTTCTGTCATAATCATCTTTTTTCTTGTAAGAGCATGTTTTATATAATATCTGCCAATGAAATAATTAATTAATGCCTTAATTAATTACTGAACACTTGCTAGATACAAAAACTGTAAGTACTAATGATATCAAAGTGAAAAATTTTGTTCACAATCCAGAGAGAGAGTCAGAGATAATCTAAATCAACACATGCATTATATGCAATGGGCAAGATGTAGTCAGGCCTGAAGGAAACTCAGCTGTTTACTACTCTAAACTGCAGGGAGCTCAAGCCTAACTTAAAATGACTTACAGAGAAAGGAATTACTCTCTTACCTGAAAAGCCCCAGATTTAATTGACTTTAGGTCTCTCTTCATCTACGTGCTCAAGTGAAGCTGCCAGAAATCTGTCTTTCTCCACTTCTGTTGTACTTTGTACTGGGCTTCATTTTTAAGTGTTAGCATATTGGCTTTAAGCAGCAGCAGGATTATGTACTTGAACTTTTAATCTCAGTTTTAGGTTACCAGCATTTTTTTTTTTTCCCCTAGTGTTTTCAGCAAAAATTCCAAGCTTGGATATTATTGATTTCTGTTGGATTGCAAGCCCATCCCTGATTCAGTCAGTGTGACCAGGGAGCTTCATTAAGCAGATGTGGCTCACATGTCTAAATAGACTGAGCTAGTGAGCAATGATTCTGCAGAGCAAAATTTTCTGCAGAGCAAAATCCAGATGCTCTTATGGTGTGAGTGCTAGGTGGACAAATTGATATTGAATGTATTCAGTTAACCCTGAAAACCTCTTCTAGGGAAACTTTTCAATAATATGTCATTCTATATAACTAGGATTTTCTTTGTGATATTTTGGGCTAAAAATAATATGACTTTTATATTTGGTCATGGAGAATCAATCAATACGGAGTAGACTACACTATTTTTTGGTAAAAGTTTGTATTATGTATATCCTGGTGATTAATTAATTTAGAAATTTGAAACGTTTTTTAAAAGTTTCAAGTTTTTATCACTGCTAATAAAAATTTATAATGAATGTGACTTACTTATATATATGACTATATATATATGTAGGAACATCTTAGTACCCAAATTTAGGTATAAATATAAATACAGCATTGTTATTAGATTGGATTCTCTATTTCATTATTCCCTATGAGGTAAGATTGAAGTATTTCTGCGCTCAGTTGTGTCTGACTCTTAGTGACCCTTTGGACTGTAGCCCTCCAGGATCCTTTTTCCATGGGATTTTTCAGGCAAGGATACTGGAGTAAACTGCCATTTCCTCCTCCAAGGAGTCTTCCTGACCCAGGGGTCAAACTTGTGTTTTTCCTGCATCTCCTGCATTGCAGGCAAATTTTTTACCTGCTGAGACATCAGGGAAGCCCAGAATATTTCCAGGGGAATACATAAGATTGTTAATATACTGTAAGATAAGTACTGACCTGAAAATTAAATATGAAAATGATTTTAACAGTTTTGTATTTCTTAGAATTCTCTTCCATGCTCTATTACTTCCTAAAATAAAACTGATTATGAAATTTATATTATATACCAAAAGACCTGACATTGTATATATAAGTATATAAAGAAAACTGGAAAAGAAACTATTTTGAAAATGCAGTTATTCTAGAATAATCATGACCTTTTTAAATGAGCTGCCTTCCATATATATATAGGCATGGCTTTTGCTATCAGCACTATTAATACCTAAAAGAAAGTGTCTTCTTTTTAAGCAATATTGTACTTACACTTACTTATACTATATGGTTGACCTCTTTTACTTCATACAGGAGCCCTGTGAAATGTGGGTACTATTATCTCTATTATATAGATTAGGAGTTTGAGGCTTGGAGAGGTTAAGTAACATATAAATTATAGTAGCTGATAATTGACCTGTGATAGATTCTCAAGTGTGCATAATTTTTAAGCAAATGTTTTTAATTTATGCAAGACTTCCTCCAATTTCATGGCAAATAGATGGGGAAACAATGGAAACAGTTAAAGATTTTACCTTTGGGGGCTCCAAGATCACTGCAGATGGTGATTGCAGCCATGAAGTTAAAAGATGCTTGCTCCTTCCCTGGTGGCTCAGATGGTAAAGTGTCTGCCTTCAATGCGAGATCTCTGACCTGGATATCTGTCCCGGGTTCAGTCTCTGGGTTGGAAAGATCCCCTGGAAGGAAATGGCAACCCACTCCAGTACTCTTGCCTGGGAAATCCCATGGACAGAGAAAGCCTGGCTGGCTACAGCCCATGGGCTACAAGAGTCAGATACGACAGAGCAACTTCAGTTTCAGTTTGCTCCTTGGAATAAAAGTTATGACCAACCTAGACAACATATTAAAAAGCAGGGATATTATTTTGCCAACAAAGGTCCATCTAGTCAAAGCTATGGTTTTTCAGGTGGTCATGTATGGATGTGAGAGTTGGACCTTAAAGAAAGCTGAGCACCAAAGAATCAATGCTTTTGAACTGTGGTGTTGGAGAAGACTCTTGAGAGTCCCTTGGACTGCAAGGAGATTCAGCCAGTCAATCCTAAAGGAAATCGGTCCTGAATATTTATTGGAAGGACTGATGTTGAAGCTGAAACTCCAATATTTGGCCACCTGTTGTGAGGAACTGACTCATTGGAAAAGACCCTGATGCTGGGAAGGATTGGTGGCAGGAGGAGAAGGGGACGACAGAGAATGAGATGGTTGGATGGCATCACCAACTCGATGGACATGAGTTTGAGTAAGCTCTGGGAGTTGGTGATGGACAGGGAGGCCTGATGTGCTGCAGTCCATGGGGTCTCAAATAGTTGGACACGACTGAGCTACTTAACTGAACTGAACTACAATTACCTCTGTCATGTATTTTGAAAATCGTGAATTTGAAAATATTTATAATAAAAGCAATAGTATATATATAAAATCTTCATTCAGTTCAGTTGTTCAGTCAGAAAAGGAAAGATATACCCATTTGAATGCAGAGTTCCAAAGAATGGCAAGGAGAGAGAGATAAGGAAAGCCTTCCTCAGTGATCAATGAAAAGAAATAGAGGAAAACAGCAGAATGGGAAAGTCTAGACATCTCTTCAAAAAAATTAGAGGTTAAGAGATGGGAATACCAGACCACCTGACCTGCCTCTTGAGAAATCTGTATGCAGGTCAGGAAGCAACAGTTAGAACTGGACATGGAACAACAGACTGGTTCCAAATAGGAAAAGGAGTACTTCTCAACAAAGGTCCATCTAGTCAAGGCTATGGTTTTCCAGTAGTCATGTATGGATGTGACAGTTGGACTGTGAAGAAGGCTGAGCACCGAAGAATTGATGCTTTTGAACTGTGGTGTTGGAGAAGCCTCCTGAGAGTCCCTTGGATTGCAAGGAGATCCAACCAGTCTATTCTAGAGGAGATCAGTCCTGGGTGTTCTTTGGAAGGACTGATGCTAAAGTTGAAACTCCAGTACTTTGGCCACCTAATGCAAAGAGTTGACTCATTGGAAAAGACTCTGATGCTGAGAGGGACTGGGGGCAGGAGGAGAAGGGGACAACAGAGGATGAGATGGCTGGATGGCATCACCGACTCGATGGACATGAGTTTGAGTGAACTCTGGGAGTCAGTGATGGACAGGGAGGCCTGGCGTGCTGCAATTCATGGGGTCGCAAAGAGTCAGACACAATTGAGTGACTGAATTGAACTGAACTGAACTGAACTGAAGGAAATATTTCATGCAAAGATGCGCACAATTAAGGACAGAATGTATGGAGTTAACAGAAGCAGAAGATATTAAAAAGAGGTTGCATGAATATACAGAACTATACAAAAAAAAAAAAAAATTCATTAGGAAATCCTCTATGAATGCATTGAACAATAATGTGCTTCCTCAGGCTTACCATTAAGTCAAATCAATAGTAACTAAGTTAAATAAAATAAAATTTTTATCAAACAACAAAAAAAAAAAAAAAAAAAAACTTCATTAGGAAATCCTCTATGAATGCATTGAACAATAATGTGCTTCCTCAGGCTTACCATTAAGTCAAATCAATAGTAACTAAGTTAAATAAAATAAAATTTTTAAATGAGAAAACATTTTAAATAATCAAAAACACCTTGACATTAGGGGAAAATAACCTAAAAGCTGAGTTGATTTTAGGCAAATGTCTGTCTTTCCTAGTTAAAGCTTTTTGCCTCAAGCTTGAGGTTGTTTTTAGCAGCAACTAAGTCCCTTATTTTTCTCTAAATTGATAGGTTCATTCAAAAAAAAATAAATCAATTAGATCTACATGGTGGCTGATACGGTAAATTATGATATAAAAATTGGCAAATTTGACTTCTGCATAAGTCAAGTTTCTAAAGAAGATTTATTATTTTTTTCTTACGAAACTCAGCATTGGCCTATTATACAGTTGACTTGAATTTAATTCAAGTAAAATACATGTGATGTTACCATAGCTTTAAATTTTGAATAAAAACATGTATTTCCTTCAGATGTATGAGATTCTATATATATATATATGGAATATATTTTTCTAACTGGTATTAAAAAAAAATACCTGCTTTCTTGTTAATGTTAAAATTCAAGATCATTGGTTGACTTGGTCCTAGCTGTTTGGTTTTCTCCAGTGGCTTTTCATGCATTTTCTTAATCATGGGTTTAACGTTGAAGTAAAGCATTAAGTGTGCATTGTATTGCTAAAAGGATGCTTATCATTTTAGTGAGTCATATATTTCATCTTTCAGCAGACAGAGATACAAATTTCATGAATGTCCCTTAGTACTCTCTTTTGATACGACAACTTGTATGTATTATTGTTTAGGTCAACATCTTAAAAATCTTTAAAAGATTAGTATGAATCTGTAGTTCAGTTTTTTCTCTATGAAATTAAAGTTATATATGATCATTTGTTGAGTGAAATAACTTGCATTACATATACATAAATTGGTTGAAACATATGAAAAGTGTTTCTAGTTACACTTTTTTTTTTTTCATTTACGGCTGCATGTAGTGAACTCAAGTCCTTGACGATAAGAATAAATGTTTATTGGAACCCATATCCCTTAATTTTGAAATTAAATTTTAAAACTGCATGTTATAAATGACTATATAAATGAGTTATTTGTCCCTACGTAACATTTAAGTTCAGAAAAAGTTTCTTTTGTTTTTATCTCACTGTAAATTTTGGCAAGTTGAGATGCAGTAGTTATATCCTACACTTCTAGAGTGGGTCTCCATTAATGGGGACAAAAACCGCCAATGTATAATGTAGAAAAAAGCAATGAATTTCCTAACTTTTTCTGCCTTCTCACCCAGGTTATACTTGTTAGTTGACTCCTTGTTCATGTCCACTTAGATATTTCAGGTTCACTTAGCCATTGCTGCTACTTAACTTTTATTGCCTGCTATTTCTTTCTTTGGTGAACTTCCACTGATTTTCTCTGTTGATGTGTTAGTAATGGCAGTCTCCCAGTACTCTTCTCCCCTTGTAAAAGCAGCAAACACATCCTTCAGTTTGCATACATTTGCCAGATGTTGACCCTTTTGATATATTTGTAAAAGTCTGTTTACTTATCAGGTGAATTAAAATTTTTGAAATATGGTAAGCAGTAAAAAGCATAATTTTTTTTCACCTTTGCTTCTGTCCATTCTTATACTTTCCTTCAGGCTTCTCCATTTTCTTTCCATCATTTTTATGTAACTTGCTTCCAGCTGAGAAGCCTCAATGGGGGTTTCTTTCCCTCAAACTGAGGAAAGTATTGCTGTATAATTAGACCACAGGGATGCTGCAGAAGGAAACAGCCACCTTCTTCCCTGTCTTTAGGGACTGCCTATCATCTCTGCAACATGCTCAGACATTATAATCCTCAAGAGCTAATGCTACAGACATACATATATGCCTTATAAATGCTTATTTATAATTGGATATGTTCAAAAATATATTGCTAGCTGATAGTAACTTTAATCAATATCTGACAGTATGGGATTTTATTCACTTAAGTACTGTTCTCTCTGGAGACTCAGTTCTTTAAAATCTGTTGTAAAAATTCTCATTTAACACCAAAGCCAAGAAACAAGATTGTCCTTTTAATTCTGTAGCTAACTGCCTCAACCACTTCTAATATTTGTTCTTCTAAGAAATGTGAATCTTTCTAATTTTGAAAATGTTTCTTTCTTTGGGGAATGAACAAACAACAAAATCTGGTTATTTGAATGTGTATATTGCAATAGAAATTTGTTAAGCATTTCATACTATGTATTAGAAATCCAAAGGGTGTAAACCCCAGATATTTCTGTTGACATATGAGATTTAGATTTATATCTTAATCTCTTTAAGGATAATGGTAAACATTGGAGAACAAGAGAGTCTGTTTGGAGTCTGTTTAACAGAGTGATGCCTTACAGCAGAATATAGCAGAGAAACAGTGCTTGTTGAAGGACATTGGAGGTTTACCATTAACCATTTAGAGTTCCTATTGTGTACAGGGGCTTCCCTGGTGGCTCAGATGATAAAGAATCTTCCTGCAATGCAGAAGACCTGGGTTCAATGCCTTGGGAAGATTGATTCCCTGGAGAAAGGAATGGCTACCCACTCCTGTATTCTGGCCTGGAGAATTCCATGGACAGAGGGGCCTGGCAGGCTACCCATTCATGGGGTCACAAAATACACATCAACCCAGAACCAGTGCTTCATGTATCATTTTCCTAATGTAGATCTACTATAAATTATGCCCCTTGTGTTCTCTGCCTTCTTTTCAATATTTTTTAATAATTGGAGGATAATTGCTTTTATAATGTTATATTTTTTCTGCCATACAGCAACATGAATCAGTCAAAAGTATAGATATACCCGCTCCTTCTATTCTCTGCCTTCTTGTGTTGTTCCACCACCAGACATTTAATTTCCAAAGCTAGAGTCTTCAACCTTGGTTCCTCTCTCCTTTTAAGTCTTGACATTTCAACCAATTATCAAGACTTTTCAGTTTTGCCACCTTAAATAAATTTTGAATCCACCTTTTTCTCCATCTTTGTTATACAATCCTCATGCCTATAGGCCTGTACTTCACAGATTCATTTTCTATAGAAATGTCAGATTAACCTATATCAAAAGTAATGAGAGCTTATTATTGGATGGACAAAAAAGTTCATTCGAGTTTTCCCATACGATGTTATGGAAATCCTGAACAAACTTTTTTGCCAACCCAATACTTCCTTGTTTATAACACATTCTGGGATCTCACTTAACCAAATAGACTGACTCCAGACTCCTTTAATAACTAACTGGATAATGTGTACACAAATAACAATTTTTCAAAGCCTTGCTTTTCTCATATACACATGTATTTAATTGTATTAATGTCATTGTGAAGATTATTACAAGATAATGCAAATAGAGCACTTTGCACAGTGTTGAACTTGGAGGAAGCGATCAATTCATGTTAGCTACTCTCTTTATTAACATGTTATACAAAATCTCTGTGTTTGAGCCTCTGTTTGCCTCACTGACCTCTTCTGTTGTCAGACTGTGTCTTCTACTCCAAGGACACAAAATGGCTTCTAGATCTATATGTAGTTTCAATTTTCTTTCTCTTGTCATCTGTCTGAAATGCCTGTTCTTTTCTTCTAGTAATTTCACCAAGGTGACTATTATTCATCTCTTAACACTCAATTCTGATGTCATATCCAGGAAAGCTGCCCTGATATCCACTGTTCTGTCCCATTAGATATCTGTATTCCCTAGGGCTGCCAAAATAAAGTACCACAAACTAGATGCCTTAAAATAATGAAAATTCTGTCACTGTTCTGAAGGTCAGATGTGCTCAATGTCATGGGTCTGAGGTCCTGGATAGAATCCTTCCTTGCCTTCCTAGCTTTTGGTGGTAGCCATCAAACTTGGTACTCCTTGGTTTGCAGCCTCAGCACTCTCATCTCTGCCTCAATTATAGTATGATGTTCTACCTGTGTGTCCAAGTTTCTCTATACTGTGATATTGGATTAAAGGCCCACCCTACTCCAGGCTGACCTCATTTTTCCTAGTTGAATCTGCAAGAAGTCTAAGTCCAAATTAGGCCACGTTATTAGGTGCTTGGGGATTAGCACTTAAACACATTTTTTGAAAGACAATTCCACCAACAATAGTGACTCTCATGTGTACTTGCATATCATCTGTTTTATAACTGTTTTTGCATTTAACTCATCATGTGTTAATAAACTTCATGTATCTCCTCTAATAGATTTCAAATTCTCAAGAGCATGTGCCAAGACTAATCTCTTTGTCTTCCTAGCACAGGACACATGATAAGCTTTTAATACATGTCAATTAAGTAAGCATATTATTGTTCGCTATTTAAAAATAGGTTTTGTGATACAAAAGATTACAAGAGTTGATAATGTCACATAATACCTAATAATCTGATGTTTTACTTTCTCATTACTACAAAGAGAAAGAATATAGAAATACCATGAATCAGAAACAAACAGAATATAGTTCTTTTCCCCGGGACCTCATTGTTAGTGTAGCTTTGGGGAAAATATCTAATTACTTCATGCTTATCTATAAAATATAAATGAAGGAAATTATAACTTACTGATTCTTTTCAGGCATCATACTCTTTTTTTCCCAGAACTGTCAGAGACTTAATTTAATCAGAAAGTAGAGTCTACTTATGAAGAGAGTGATGTGTCATGTTTAGTTCTTAATCTGAAGGAAATGAAGGACCATGAAAGTCAAGTAAGGATTATGAGAAAAGCTGAGATAAAGCAGCAGTAGTGAATCTGGTTAAGAAGGGATACTGGAGATGGGGTTGAACACACAGGGATGGGGCTGATTAAATGTGGGGAAGGACGAGAAAGAGGTTTAGTGTTGAATGAATTTTTGAACCTGTTATCAAATGGCAGATATCATGATATGGATGTATGAGTGTGCTCAGTCATTTCTGACTCTTGTGCCTCCATGGACTATAGCCCAAAAGACTCCTTTGTCCATGGAATTGTCTCCTTTGTCCAAGAATACTGGATTGTGTTGCCATTTCCTATGCATATGTTAGTCGCTTCCAGTTCCAGTTCCAGTTCAGTCCCTCAGTGGTGTCCAACTCTTTCAACCCCATGAATCGCAGCAAACAAGTCCTCCCTGTCCATCACCAACTCCCATAGTTCACCCAAACTCATGTCCATCGAGTCGGTGATACCATCCAGCCATCTCATCCTCTGCCTCCCCTTCTCCTCCTGCCCCCAATCCCTCCCAGCATCAGAGTCTTTTCCAATGAGTCAACTCTTTGCATGAGGTGGCCAAAGTACTGGAGTTTGAGCTTTAGCATCATCCTTCCAAAGAACACCCAGGACTGATCTCCTTCAGAATGGACTGGTTGGATCTCCTTGCAGTCCAAGGGACTCTCAAGAACCTTCTCCAACACCACAGTTCAAAGCATCAATTCTTCTGTTCTCAGCTTTCTTCACAGTCCAACTCTCACATCCATACACGACCACAGGAAAAACCATAGCCTTGACTGGATGGACCTTAGTCGGCAAAGTAATGTCTCTGCTTTTGAATATGCTATCTAGGTTGGTCATAACTTTGCTTCCAAGGAGTAAGCGTCTTTTAATTTCATGGCTGCAATCACCATCTGCAGTGATTTTGGAGCCCAAAAAAATAACGTCTGACACTGTTTTCACTGTTTCTCCACCTATTTCCCATGAAGTGATGGGACCAGATGCCATGATCTTAGGTTTCTGAATGTTGAGCTTTAAGCCAACTTTTTCGCTCTCCTCTTTCCCTTTCATCAAGAGGCTCTTTAGTTCCTCTTCACTTTCTACCATAAGGGTGGTGTCATCTGCTTATCTAAGGTTATTGATATTTCTCCCGGCAATCTTGATTCCAGCTTGTGCTTCTTCCAGTCCAGCGTTTCTCATGATGTACTCTGCATATTAATAAGCAGGGTGACAATATGCAGTCTTGACGTACCCCTTTTCCTATTTGGAAATGCTGTCTAGCATCCCACAATAGGCATGCATTTTAATATATTTAACCAGAATCTGTACCTTAGAATGCATATACTATATGCATGCTTTCAAAGTAAACTATTGTGTTTTAAATTTGAATGAAGACTTATTTTTATGTCCCAATATTTTTGATAGCTGTGATGAAGACTTTATAATATTTTTATATGAGATGCTTTTCACTAAAGAAGGGATCTTGAGAGAATGGTATATCTACATGTTTGCTTGTGACCAACCCATCCTCACTAGCAACCACAATTTATTCCCTCTTCTGTAAGTGGCTAGTGCATCAAAGGAGACTGCTTGCCTCTCTAGCCCTCTGATGAAGAACCCTTGCTGGGTTAAACCAGTCATGTGGATTCCCTTTGTGTGATTGTTTTAGGCATAGGCCTTTTTTTGATTTTGGCCATTGTTCTTTAACGGCTGCCTATGAAGTGGCATTTGGTGTAGAACATCCTTACTCTTAAAATGAGACACAAGGTAGGAATTTTACTTTTTTGGATTTAACTTATTCATGTAAGAACTACAAACACAGTGTCCATTTTAAGACCATAGGACATAAATCCAATAAAATTTCACAGAATCCAAGTCAGAGCCATGATGTTAAATGTTCAGTGTTAAATCTCTGAATTAATGAACTTGAATCAATTCATCTTCCAAATTTAATATGTGAGATGATACAACCCTTATTTTTAAGCTACTTTAATTTACATTTACTTTTTTTAACAGCCTAAATTATTCTGATAAAAGTAGAAATGTCCTTGCATTTATCTTGTACTTATTGCTTCCTGGAAATACCTTAATTTAAAGCAGGTAGGATGTACACTATAGAAGAGTCTCTGTCTGAGGTCATGACTGGACCTAATTCAAAAGAGCCAACCCAACCAGGCCAGGTACCAGAAAGGAGAGATGAAGCATCTTAGAGGAGACAGACCTGTGAGATTTAATGGTCTTCAGAAACTGGCACATGTGGGCTTTCTTTCATAGTTTATTATGCTGCACCATGTATATTATACTGCACCATGTATATTATACTTACAAACCATAAAGATGGCTAAAATTATTTTTTTGTAATATAAATCTTACTCTTGCACTCTTCAAAAGTCAGTGTATGAGGACAGTTAGACATGAAAGTTTATTTCTGCTGTATATTCTCCTTTGGAAGTCTTCTTATATGTATCCTAATGTAGGCATGTGCACACATACACACCAAGTTATTCATTTGCTTTTATTTGGCACTTCATTGAAAGCAAATGTGAAGAAATCAAAGACATCTTTCTGAGCTCATGTCATTCCTTTCATAAGCTTTCATGTTAAGTGATTTCAGGCACCAACATTAGTGAAATACCATTTGCAATTTTCTTTCTCTGGATTTGATTTTATTCCTTTTTATTTTTATCACACATAAATAGTTTGATCTGAAAATATTACACATGGAGAAGACAAAAGACTAAACTGAATGAGTATGACGTCTCTAGTCTTAGTCCTGTCATGGAAGCTAGGACGTTCTTGTAGCTTGAGGAAGAGAAGAATGCTTTGCAGCACTCACAGGAAGTGTAATCAATTATGTCTGTTTTTAACTTAAAAAAAAAAAGAAAATCTGTCTGCAAAGTGAACATTGTCTTCAATAAGAAAAATACATACATGCAAATATTGTTCCTCTTTTAGAAGTAAACAAGTTGTACCTCCATTTGCTATACTTTAAGATAACGTATTCAGACATACACTGTTTTATTTGGTTAACCAAACATGCAACTTCAAAAATGTTCAGTTCTGATATGCGGCTGCAAGTAGATGGTTAATAAACTAATATAGAGGTAATTCCAATTATTTTTAAATAAGAAGTTTGTCATAATTCTATATATCCATTGTTGTAGCATTCAGCTAGTACTAGAAGATTACAGCTTAGAAATCACTGGCACATAACTCAGAACTGAAATGCTTTTCCAAGCAATGCTTGTGAGCATGTTAATTTTAAATGTACATTTCCATTTATTGTGAATGCATGCTTCTATGAGTTGTATTCATGTCTGACATAGCTAATCATTTTGTTTTTGGAATGGGCTCCATAAATATTCTGTAGATGGTGACTGATGATTATGATAATTTGTTCTAGCAAATATTACCCAGAGATGTGTGGAATATTTGGCAATTGGACTTCCTTGCAAGATTACTGCATTTTCAAGCATATTTCTGTATTTTTGGAATATTACTAATATTACTAAGGCAATTTGAAAAAAATTCCCAGTAATAAATCCTTAAGGTTCATAAATTTATTCATACTATAGTAAGAAAATCTGAAAATTTTTCTTTTTTTAAATGAAGATCATCTTTTAAATGAGGAGAAGTTGTGGGATTGAAGGACCTGGAATCAAATAAAAATTACAGTAGGATTTGGTTATATAAAATAGCTTCCTGCAAATACTAACAAGAAACAAGAAATATCTCCTCATATTTCTAGCATTAAATTTCTGTTGCTTTTTAAAGTAAGTTATTTGTAGATTGTATGGTTTATATGGGAGGTAATAAAAGCAAGTGATGCTTCTTCAAAATGAAAAGGTATATTCAAGCTGTCTCTTATACACATCTAGATGTGTATAAGAGACAGAAATTGAATTTTGTCAAACTAAAACTGTTTACTTAAGTCTGTAAACATGAAATAGTCATATAATAACACTGATACATGAACTAATACATCAGTTGGATCTCATTAATAGTTTCTTAATGTTTGATTTTTCACATTTTATAAAGTTTTATTTGTGATATTTTATACTTAATGAAATAAAAAAATTGAAACAATGACCTAGTTTCTGTAAAGTGCTTTAATAATTGCCTTTGTTGGTCAGGCAAAGCTAGCTCATTTTCTCACATCTATTGCAATAAGCTTTATTCACTGAAAATCCCATTGTGATCCAAAAAAAAAAAAAACAAGTATAACATGATGTCTTTTAGCCAAGCTGTAATCAAAATGTTTCTTTGTACTGAAACATTATATGTGTAAGTATAGACCTATGCATCATTTTAATAAATAAAACTGTATATTTATGGAAATGTTAAACATCTTAGCTCTACTAAACATGCTCTACTATAATAACATGCATCTTCCTGTGTAAGACTTCTGTAAAGTGACTGCCACAGGAACCAATTTCAGTGAGTCTTTTTGCTTAAGTGCTTATGGTAGGCTGTACAATACCGCTTCAATGGTCTTGACATCTTTATTCCCATAGCCTGTGAATTTTACTTTATATGGATAAAAGATTTTTATGTATGCAACAGAATTAAGACTTTTGAGGTGGAGGCATCATCCAGGATTATGGAGGTAGGCCTTAAAAATGATCAGTGTCCTTATAGAGGGAAGCAAGAAGGTCAGAGAAGGAAGAAGGTAGTGCTTTCTCAGAATCAGTGTGAAAAAGGTGAAGTGGTGTGGGGCTACAAGCCAAGGAATGAGGGCAAGCCTAAAAAAAAAAAAAACAAGTATAACATGATGTCTTTTAGCCAAGCTGTAATCAAAATGTTTCTTTGTACTGAAACATTATATGTGTAAGTATAGACCTATGCATCATTTTAATAAATAAAACTGTATATTTATGGAAATGTTAAACATCTTAGCTCTACTAAACATGCTCTACTATAATAACATGCATCTTCCTGTGTAAGACTTCTGTAAAGTGACTGCCACAGGAACCAATTTCAGTGAGTCTTTTTGCTTAAGTGCTTATGGTAGGCTGTACAATACCGCTTCAATGGTCTTGACATCTTTATTCCCATAGCCTGTGAATTTTACTTTATATGGATAAAAGATTTTTATGTATGCAACAGAATTAAGACTTTTGAGGTGGAGGCATCATCCAGGATTATGGAGGTAGGCCTTAAAAATGATCAGTGTCCTTATAGAGGGAAGCAAGAAGGTCAGAGAAGGAAGAAGGTAGTGCTTTCTCAGAATCAGTGTGAAAAAGGTGAAGTGGTGTGGGGCTACAAGCCAAGGAATGAGGGCAAGCCTCTAGAAACTGGAAAAAAAAATGGCAAGAAAACAGATTCTTCTCAGACCCTTTATGGAACAAACTCTGCCAACACCTTTGTCTTAGTCGTAGAAGACTATTTTGGACTTCTACCGCCAGATCTATTTTGCGGTAATTCGTTCCAGAAGCAACAAGAAAACAAACACAGTATCCTAGTTTCTGTGGTCTTCCTTACTCCTCATTTTGGTCATGTTTTTACTTGCTTGTGTCATATCACATTTGTAATGTAAAGAATGTGAAATAAAATATAAAAATACAAAATATGAATGACTTGGGGTTAAAGAATTACCTTGTGAATCATAGAACTTGATTTAACTTCATTGTTACAGTGTCTTCTGTAAAACATTACAATACTTTTAGTTTATGGTTTAGAATCAGTGTTCTCAAAAATATAAACAGCAAATAAGAACCTTATCACTTTTGTTGCTCTTATTAAATTGTCACTTAAAGTGTATGTAAACCACTTTGGCAGATTCCTTTGTTAATTTTAGGTGTAAAGCTAAACTATAAGAATTAGAGAATTTTTTAAAATGTTGATTTATTTTTCTCTGACCATTTAGTTACCATACTAATTGCTGCTGCTGCTGCTAAGTCGCTTCAGTCGTGTCTGACTCTGTGCGACCCCAGAGACGGCAGCCCACCAGGCTCCCCCATCCCTGGGATTCTCCAGGCAAGAACACTGGAGTGGGTTGCCATTTCCTTCTCCAATGCATGAAGTGAAAAGTGAAAGTGAAGTCGCTCAGTTGTGTCTGACTTTGCGACCCCATGTACTGCAGCCTACCAGGCTCCTCCATCCATGGGATTTTCCAGGCAAGAGTACCGGAGTGGGTTGCCATCGCCTTCTCCGTCATACTAATTGAGACCTGCATGATTCCTTTATGATACATATATTCATATTCTACCAAAAGATAGTTGCCTTATTCTTCCTAAGCAAGTTCAAACTGGATGATGTATTTGTAGGCCTCAGAGCAATGGACAGTGACACATAGGGAAAGTATTGTCTTAAGGAAAAGATAATTATTCTGATTATGGACATTGAGCAAAATGTTATTGATATTCATTGATGAATTCATTTTTTGTATATCACTACAGTCCATCCTGAGAATTAAAAATTGCTAGTAACCCTGTTGTTGTTCAGTCAGCAAGTTGTGTCTGACTCTGCAACTCTGTAGACTATACCATGCCAGGCTCCTCTGTCCATGAAATTTCCCAGGCAAGAATACTGGTTTGGGTTGCCATTTCCTTCTTTGAGGGATTTTCCCAGATCAGAGATCAAACCTGTCTTCTGCATTGATAGGCAGATTCCTTATCACTGAGCCAGCAGGGAAATCCTGATTACCTAAACCATTCTCAGATTTTTAACACTAATGTAGCCTGAGGATAGTACCTTGCTTTTTGCATAAATTATATGTGCTTAATCACTCTGTCATGTTCGAATCTTTGCAACCCCATGGACTGTAGCCCACCATGCTCCTCTCTCCAAGGACTTTTTTTAGGCAAGAATACTACAATGGATTGCCATTTTCTACTCCAGGGGATCTTCCCAACACAGGAACTGAACCTACATCTCTTGAATAGATCTAAAACATTTTACTCTTAGAACAGAATTCCTTACTCATATATGGCTCAGATATTGATGTGCCATATTTTAGATACTGTATTACTTGGGTATACTCAGTGTATGTTTCTCATCAATCATGTGATAAATACTAACATAAATTCATATGACTAATTTTGCTAGCAAAAGATACAAAGCACCTATTTTTTAACATGGTCATATCTTATGATTCCAATGATTTTAAATAGAATTTTATATATCTGCATGACTAAAGAATTAATTGAGAAGTTTCTGAACATTTGTTGGATTGGATTTTTTGTACACACTAATTTAAGAGCATAATAAAAATATGTAATTGGGTTTATTAATGGAGAACACTATGGATCACAGTCTCCTCTCATGAATGGATAAAAAAGATGTGATATGTATATGTATTAATATATGTGTGTATATGTATACACACATATTCATACAATGGAATGCTACTCGGCCATAAAAGAATGAAATAATACAATTTGCAGCAACATGGATGGACCTAGAGGTTATCATACTAAGTGAAATCAGTCAGTCAGAGACAAATATATATCACTTATATGTGGAAGCGAAAATGATAAAAATGAACTTACAAAAGACTCAACAGATATAGAAAACAAACTTATGTTTACAAAAGGAGAAAAGAGGGTTGAATGATAAATTAGGAGTTTGGGATAAAACAACAGGGTCCTACTGTATAAACAGGGAACTATATTCAATATCTTGTAATAAACCATAAGGGAAGAGAATATGAAAAAGTATATATATATATAACTGAATCAGTTTGCTGTATAGCAGAAACTAATACAACATTGTAAATCAGCTATATTTTAATAGAACGCATGCATAAATAAATATCTCAAAAAAAGCTAAAAGAGAAAAGAATAGCAAATATAACCCAAAGAAAACAGAAAAAAGAAAGTAATCATAAGAAGAAAAATTAATGAAATAGAAAGCAGACATTCAAAATAAGGTGTTTCCACAAAGGCAAAAGTTGGTGCTTGTAAAGAATAACAACGTTGATAAAGCCCTGAGAAGACGTATATAAATTGACAAGATCTTTATTTAGACCAAGAGTCAGCAAACTACACGCTATGGACCAGATCTGCTAACTCCTATTTTTCACATAGCCTGTGAACTGTCTCTTATACACATCTAGATGTGTATAAGAGACAGCACGTGTATATATATATACACGTGTATATATATATAAATATGTAAGTCTTATCACTCCTTCTAACTTATGTTCAGCAATTCATCTTTCTGATTGCTTCATTCCAACTTGAATTGAGAGGGCCTCGTTATGTCATGTTAATTTAAATTCATAACATCCTTCGAATGCCTGATTCACACCATATCTGAATGAAAACTGGGCCAGTTATATATTTCACAGCAAGTCTACCTCATCAGATCATCATCAGTTCAGTTCAGTCACTCAGTCATGTCCTACTCTTTGCAACCCCATGAATCGCAGCACGCCAGGCCTCCCTGTCCATCACCAGGTGCCAGAGTCTATCCAAACCCATGTCCATTGAGTCGGTGATGCCATCCAACCATCTCATCCTCTGTCGTCCCCTTCTCCTCTTGCCCTCTATCTTTCCCAGCATCAGGGTTTTTTCAAATGAGTCAGCTCTTTGCATCAGGTGTCCAAAGTATTGGAGTTTCAGCTTCAACATCAATCCTTCCAATAAACACCAAGGACTGATCTCCTTTAGGATGGACTGGTTGGATCTCTTTGCAGTCCAAGGGACTCTCAAGAGTCTTCTCCAACACCACAGTTCAAAAGCATCAATTCTTCTGTACTCAGCTTTCTTTATAGTCCAACTCTCACATCCGTACATGACCACTGGAAAAACCATAGCCTTGACTAGACAGACCTTTGTTGACTAAGTAATGTCTCTGCTTTTTAATATGCTGTCTCCGTTGGTCATAACTTTCCTCCCAAGGAGTAAGCGTCTTTTAATTTCATGGCTGCAAAGACCATCTGCAGTGATTTTGGAGCCCCCCAAAATAAAGTCAGCCACTGTTTCCACTGTTTCCCCATCTATTTGCCATGAAGTGATGGGACTGGATGCCATGATCTTAGTTTTCTGAATATTGAGCTTTAAGCCAACTTTTTCACTCTCCTCTTTCACTTTCATCAAGAGGCTATTTAGTTCTTTGCTTTCTGCCATAAGGGTGGTGTCATCTGAATATCTGAGTGTATTGATAATTCTCCTGGCAATCTTGATTCCAGCTTGTGCTTCCTCCAGCCCAGTGTTTCTCATGATGTACTCATTTCATCAAGAGGCTATTTAGTTCTTTGCTTTCTGCCATAAGGGTGGTGTCATCTGAATATCTGAGTGTATTGATAATTCTCCTGGCAATCTTGATTCCAGCTTGTGCTTCCTCCAGCCCGGTATTTCTCATGATGTACTCAGCATATAAGTTAAATAAGCAGGGTGACAATATACAGCCTTGCCATACTCCTTTTCCTATTTGGAACCAGTCTGTTGTTCCATGTCCAGTTCTAACTCTTGCTTCCTGACCTGCATACAGGTTTCTCAAGAGCCAGGTCATAATAGTACTCCCCAAAACCTATAAGAGTGAATTAATTTAGTTTCCCAGAGTGCCATGAAATATATGACACACTCACACAAGACAAAGATATCATGGTTTTCAGGTCACCATTCTGGAGTCCAGTGCCGATTGTTCAATGAAAAGAGTCTGAAAACTTATTTCACATCACACCTATTCCCTCCGCCATGAAAGTAGGACTAGTAATATTCATCTCAAAAAGAAGTGGCAAGTAAGAAATGCATGAATGTGCTTGATTAAAGAGTTACTGTAAATCTCTAGCTTTTTGTATCCTGGCAAATGTAATTTGCACACAAATAATTTATTTGGCTCAGCTGTAAGGAATCCACCTGCCAATGAAAGAGACACGGGTTCAATCCCAGGGTCAAGAAAACCTCTTAGAGAAGGAAATGGCAACCTACTCCAGTAATCTTGCCTGAGAAATCCCATGAACAGAGGAGCCTTGCAAGCTGCAGTCCATGGGGTTGCAAAAGAGTCAGAAATGACTTAGCAACTAAACAACAATAGCTATTTATTTGGCCTACTGTAAAAAGAAATGTAAATCTGCTTTTTTCCTATTTCTACTCTCAATCCAAAGAATTTATGTGCTTTTCTGTGTGTCAGCTTTTTCTGTGTTGTAAGTTTATCTCAAAAGACTCAGTCTATCTAGAATAAAGTGTGACCAACCCATGCCAAAACAAATGACTAATGATAATAATGAAGATAGCAACAGTAATTAATAGTATATCTTGTGCATTTGTATGATACTTTACAGAGTTTTCATACAGTTTTATAAACAAATTAACTTTATGAGGTAGTAAAATAATTTGGCCTCCAGGTTATATATGTAAAGACTGAAACTACACGATATTTCTTTGAGAGTTCTACCGGGTATTTGTTATTGTCATCTGCTTTTTAATTCAAATGCTTTATTTGAAAATTGTCTATTGTTGATATAGAAAAATTTTATTCCACAAAGTTTCTGATAAAAAATGTTGAAATTTTTATCAAATACTGAAACCTTAATGCTATTATAAGATAATGGCATTTTTTCCTGTGAATATTAGTAGATTTGATTGCATTTGACTATATTTTATAGTCTTTTCTCATCCTTTATTGTGAGTTTTAAGAATATCTTTGATATCAGAGATATTG
>SJYT01014617.1:215942-249588 GCA_006410635.1 Cephalophus harveyi | reverse complement strand
CTTTGGCCACCTCATGCGAAGAGTTGACTCATTGGAAAAGACTCTGATGTTGGGAGGGATTGGGGCCAGGAGAAGAAGGGGACGACCGAGGATGAGATGGCTGGATGGCATCATGGACTCAATGGACATGAGTCTGGGTGAACTCCGGGAGATGGTTATGAACAGGGAGGTCTGGTGTGCTGCGATTCATGGGGTCGCAAAGAGTCGGACACGACTGAGCGACTGACCTGAACTGAAAGCAATCCAAAGTCAAGTTAATGGTTTGAAAAATCAATTTTAATCTATTACATATATCTACTGCTTATAATAAGTAGAGCACCGAAGAATTGATGCTTTTGAACCGTGGTGTTGGAGAAGACTCTTGAGAGTCCCTTGGACTGCAAGGAGATCCAAGCAGTCCATTCTGAAGGAGATCAACCCTGGGATTTCTTTGGAGGGAATGATGCTAAAGCTGAAACTCCAGTACTTTGGCCACCTCATGCGAAGAGTTAACTCATTGGAAAAAGTCTCTGATGCTGGGAGGGGTTGGGGGCAGGAGGAGAAGGGAACGACAGAGGATGAGATGGCTGGATGGCATCACTGACTCGATGGACGTGAGTCTGGGTGAACTCTGGGAGTTGGTGATGGACAGGGAGGCCTGGCGTGCTGTGATTCACTGGGTTGCAAAGAGTCGGACACGACTGAGCAACTGAACTGAACTGAACTACTTATAATAGGCAGCAAAAATATTGAATGGGTGAATAAGTGGTTTATGGTAAACATGTGTGCTAATCAGATATGGTGAATAATAGCGGTGAGTTTCCATTTAAATTTTCTTGTACTTTAAGCAAAGAAGAATTTTTCACATTAACTGAGGAATACTTGAATTAAATCCATTTTTTATGGACTTCCAAGTCAACTCTGCATGTATTAATTTAATTCCATTTTATCACTACCTAGTTGCTCAGACATGTCTGACTCTGCAACCCCATGAACTGTAGCCTGCCAGTCTCTGTCCATGGGATTCTCCAGGCAAGAATACTGAAGTGGGTTACCATTTCCTTCTCCAAGGGATCTTCCTGACCCAGGGATCAAACCCTGTTCTCCTGCATTGCAGGCAGATTCTTCACCATCTGAGCCATCAGGGAAGCCCAATAAAAACCTAATTATCTTCAAAATTTTGCACAATATCTAAATGCCCCCAATATTATAAATATGATTGTTTTCTAACTTCCAAGAAACCATAATCATCTCATAATTCTGTCATCCTTAGAGTAATCATATTAACATTGAATCAGAAAGGGAAAGGAACTCAATATTCCTTTGTTTTTATAATTGTGTTTTAGTAATATATTTTGTCCTCTTTGTTCTAATTGCTTTATACTTCAGTTGGAATAGAAACCAATGAAGGATAGAATAATAAGTGATATAGAGACAAAAGAAGTGGCTCCTTCCAAGTGTTCTTCATGGCAATGACATATTTCTAATTATTACTTAGGCACATGGCAGGTCCTGTCACATTTTCCATTCCCTTACCAGTTCTCTCAAGCATGAGACTATAACAGTAAGAGTGAGAACCTTAGAATTTATGTTGTGATTTTGCTAATTAATAGCTGTTTTCTAGTGAAATGACTTTATTACTCTGTGAATGAGCCTTTTCACATAGAAAGTAGGGATCATAATCAATTCACATAGTGTCTGTGACAATTAAAATTAAATATTCATAAAAAGGTTTATCCAGTGATGACCATATTACATTAAATTCGCAGTATATATATTAAATTCTGAGTATATCATAGCTATTAAAATTAAGATGGTTGTGACATTTCACCCATTTCTGAAGTTTTTTGACAATCAGTGCTATAGTGTACTTGGACTTAGATTTGTTATGCTTTTAATTTATCCCAGGAAGCCCTGGGTATCCTAGCCATCTCTATTGCTCTAGACTGTCAGTATAGATTCACAGTCAAGACTTTTTGTCTTCGTTCTTGTTCTTTTTTTTTAGATCACGTCAGGATTTTGAGTCCTTCTTAGAACTAGTTGCAGAGCAATCTGTCCTATGATTTAGCTCTTGAAACAGTGCTATTTTATGCAGTTGTTCTCTTCGACCCCAAAGTGGTACTAAGACACATCAAACAAATTTTCTCTTCTACCCTCAATTCTGTGCATTCTTTTAGCACATATTCCCTACTCTGCATCCTCTTTAGACTTAACCTTCAACAGAAAATTGGATTAAAGATTTACTGAACATGGTTCTGTCCATCAGAACAAGACCTAGTTTCCCCCTCAGTCAGTCTCTCCCATCAGGAAGCTTCTATAAGCCTCTTAGCCTTCTCCATCAGAGGGCAGACAGACTGAAAACCACAGTCACGAAAAACTAACCAATCTGAACACATGGACCACAACCTTATCTAAATCGATGAAACTATGAACCATGCCATGAAGGGACACACAAGATGGATGGGTCATGGTGGAGAGTGCTGACAAAACATGGTTCACTGGAGAAGGGAATACAAACCACTTCAGTATTCTTGCCTTGAGATCCCCATGAAGAGTATGAAAGGCGAAAAATAGGACATTGAAAGATGAACTTCCCAGGTCACTAGGTTCCTAATATGCTACTGGAGATTGGTGGAGAAATAACTCCAGAAAGATTGAAGAGACAGAGCCAAAGCAAAAGCAATACCCAGTTGTGGTTGTGACTGCTGATGGAAGTAAAGTCCAATGCTGTGAAGAGCAACATTGCATAGGAACCTGGAATGTTAGGTCCATGAACCAAGGCAAATGGGAAGTGGTCAAACAGGATGGCAAGAGTGAACATCGACATTTTAGGAATCAGCAGACTAAAATGGACTGGAATGGGTGGATTTAACTCAGATGACCATTATATCTACTACTGTGGGCAAGAAGCCCTTAGAGGAAATGGAGTAGCCATCATAGTCAACAAAAGAGTCCAACATGCAGTACTTGGATGCCGTCTCAAAAATGACAGATTGATCTCTATTCATTTCCAAGACAAGCAATTCAATATCACAGTAATCCAAGTCTGTGCCCTGACCAGTAATGCTTAAGAAGCTGAAGTCAAATGGTCTATGAAGACCTTCAAGACCTTCTACAACTAATACCCCCAAAAGATGTCCTTTTCATTATAGGGGAAGGAATGAAAAAGTAGGAAGTCAAGACATACCTGGGGTAATGAGCAAATATGGCCTTGGTGTACAGAATGAAGAGGGCAAAAGCTAACAGAGTTTTCCAAGAAAACGCACTGGTCATAGCGAACACCCTCTTCCAACAACAAAATAGAAGACTCTACAAATGAACATCACCAGATGGTCAATACTGAAATCAGATTGATTATATTTTTTGCAGCCATAGAAGGAGAAGCTCTATACAGTCAGCAAAAACAGAACCAGAAGCTAACTCTGGCTCAGATCATGAACTCCTTATTGCCAAATTCATACTTAAATTGAAGAAAGTAGGGGAAATTGCTTTTTCTAGGGATTAGACAGAGTGCCTGATAACTATGGATGTAGGTTTGTGACATTATACAGGAAGCAGTGATCAAGAACATCTCCAAGAAAAAGAAATGCAAAAAGGCAAAATTGTTGTCTGAGGAAGTCTTACAAACAGCTATGAAAAAGCAGAGAAGTGAAAGGGAAAGGAGAAAAGGATAGATATATCCATTTGAATGCAGAGTTCCAAAGAATAGCAAGGAGAGATTTAAAAAAAGCCTTCCTCTGTGATCAGTACAAAGAAAGGAAAACAATAGAGTGTGAAAGATTAGTGATCTCTTCAAGAAAACTAGAGATAATAAGGGAACTTTTTATGCAAAGATGTGCACAATAAAGGATGGAAATGGTTTGGACCTAACAGAAGCAGAAGATATTAAGGAGAGGTGGCAAGAATACACAGAAAAACTGTACCAAAAAGATCTTCATGACCCAGATAATCACGATGGGTTGGTCACTCACCCAGAGCCAGACATCTTAGAATACTAAGTCTATTGGACCTTAGGAAGCATCACTATGAACAAAACTAGTGGAAGTGGTGGAATTCTAGTTGAGCTATTTCAAATCCTGAAAGTTGATGCTGTGAAAGTGCTGCACTCAATATGCCAGCACATTTGGAAAGCTCAGCAGTGGCCACAGGACTGGAAAAGATCACTTTTCATTCCAATCCCAAAGAAAGGCGATGCCAAAGAATTCTCAAACTACCACACAATTGCACTCATCTCACACACTAGCAAAGTAATACTGAAAATTCTCCAAGCCAGGCTTTAGCAATACGTGAACCATGAACTTCCAGATGTTCAAGCTGGGTTTAGAAAAGGCAGAGGAACCAGAGATTATATTGCCAGCATCTACTGGATCATTGAAAAAGCAAGAGAGTCCCAGAAAACCATCTACTTCTGCTTTATTGACTATGCCAAATTCTTTAACTGTGGATCACAACAAACTGGAAAATTCTAAAAGAGATGGGAACACTAGACCACTTGCCTGCCTCCTGAGAAATCTGTATGCAGGTCAAGAAGCTACAGTTAGAACTGGACATGGAACAGACTGGTTCCTAATCGGGAAAGGAGTATGTCAAGGCTGTATGTTGTCACCCTGCTTATTTAATGTAAATGCAGTGTACATCATGAGAAATGTTGGACTGGATGAACCACAAGGTTGAATCAAGATTACCAGGAGAAATATCAATAACATCAGAAAATGAGATGACACCATCCTTATAGCAGAAATCAAAGAAAAACTAAAGAACCTCTTGGTGAAAGTGAAAGGAGGAGTGAAAATGTTTGCTTAAAACTCAACATTCAGAAAACTAAGATCATGACATCTTGTCCCATCACTTTGTGGCAAATAGAAGGGGAAACACTGGAAACAGTGACAGACTATTTATATATATATATATATTTTTTTTTTGGCTCCAAAATCACTGCAGATTGTGACTGCAGCCATGAAATTAAAAGACGCTTGCTCCTTGGATGGAAAGTTATGACCAACCTAGACAGTTTATTAAAAAGCAGATACATTACTTTGCCAAAAATGGTCCATCTAATCAAAGCTCTGGTTTGTCCAGTAGTCATGTATGGATGTGAGAGTTATAAAGAAAGCTGAGTGCCAAATAATTGATGCTTTTCAATTGTGATGTTGGAGAAGTCTCTTGAGAGTCTTCTCCCTTGGACAGCAGAGATATTCTGCCAGTCCATGCTAGAGGAAAGCAGCCCTGAATATTCATTGGAAGGACTAATGCTGAAGCTGAAACTCCAATATTTTGGCCACCTTATGCAAAGAACTGACTCATTTGAAGACTCTGGTGCTGGGAAAGATTGACAGTGGGAGGAGAAGGGGACAACAGAGGATGAGATTGTTGAATGGCATCACTGACTCAGTGGACATGAGTTTAAGTAAACTCTGGGAGTTGATGATGGACAGGGAGGCCTGACGTGCTGCGGTCCATGGGGTTCCAAAGAGTTGGACACGACTAAGCAAGTGAACTGAACTGAATGGTGCTGGAAATTGCATGAATCACACCCAATATTACTATGGATTTGTGCGTTGTGTCCTTTAGAGTCATGGTTTCTCACTGATGTTAACTTTTTAGTGCTAGTTGATTCACCTCCAGACAGATTTTTTTCCATAGATCACAATAGATAGTGAAAGTGTTAGTGTCTCAGTCATGGCTGATGCTTTGTGACCCCCTTGGACTGCATGTAGCCCACCAGGCAAATCTGTTTGTGGGATTCTCCATGTAAGAATACTGAAGTGTTTTCCCATTCCCTTCTCCAGGGAAGATCCCAACAAGGGATTGAACTACGGTCTCCCACGTTGCAAGAAGATTCTTTACTCTGAGACACCAGGGAAGCCCAACACTAGATAAGATGTCAGTGTCCTCCAGCACCTCCAGGTGGATCCTGGCCATGTTTAGTTATTTCACTCAAGAAATATTGATGCAGCCCTTATTATATGAGTTTTCACATACTGGCTCTAGGTTAATAACACTAGTGAATAATTATGAGGCAGTCTAAACTTTTTTTGGTGGGGGGTAAACATCCTAAGATTCAGAGTATAGTTGTATAGTGTGATTGTATAGCTATATGTAAATTGAGCTGTCCTTTCCTCATTCTGGTAGACTTCCCTGGTGGCTCAGATAGTAAAGCGTCTGTCTACAATGTGGGAGACCCGGGTTCAATCCCTGGGTCGGGAAGATCCCCTGGAGAAGGAAATGGCAATCCACTCCAGTACTACTATTGCCTGGAAAATCCCATGGACGGAGGAACCTGATAGGCTTACATGGGGTTGCAGAGTCAGACACGACTGAGCGACTTCACTTTCCTCATTCTACTCTGTTTCTTTCAATTTCAGAATAGTTTTATGTAGCCTTAGAAAACAATAAAATAGTAAAGACTAGAGATCTCTTCAAGAAAATTAGAGATAACAAGGGAACATTTCATGGAAAAATGTACACAGTAAAGGACAGAAATGTTATGGACCTAACAGAAGCAGAAGATATTAAGAAGAGATAGCAAGAATACACAGACGAACTGTACAAAAAAGATCTTAATTACCTGGATAAACACAATAATGTGATCACTCACCTAGAGCCAGACATCCGGGAGTGTGAAGTCAATTGGGCCTTAGGAAGCATCACTATGAACAAAGTTAGTGGATGTGACGGAATTCCATCTGAGCTATTCAAATCCTAAAAGATGATGGAGTGAAATTGCTGCACTCAATATGCCAGCAAATTTGGAAAACACAGCAGTGACCACAGGACTGGAAAACGTCAATTTTCATTCCAATCCCAAGTAAGAGCAATGCCAAAGAATTTTCAAAGTACTGCATAGTTGCACTCATTTTATATGTTAGCAAAGTTATGCTCAAAAGCCTTCAAGCTAGGCTTCAACAGTTCTAGAACCAAGAACTTCAAGGTATTCAAACTCCATTTAGAAAAGACAGAGGAACCAGAGAACAAATAGCTAACATACATTGGATCACAGAAAAAGCAAGGGGATTTTAGGAAAACATCTATTTCTGCTTCATTGACTACACTAAAAACTTTGACTGTGTGGATCACAACAAACTCTGGAAAATTTTAAGGAGATGGGAATACCAGACCACCTTCCCTGCCTCCTGAGAAACCTGTGTGCAGAACAAGAAGCAACCATTAGAACTGAACTTGGAACAATGGACTGGTTCAAAATTGGGAAAGGAGTATGTCAAGGCTGTATATGGTCACCCCACTTATTCAACTTAAATGCAGAGTACATCCTGTGAAATGCTGTAATGGATGAAGCTTAAGCTGGTATCAAGATTGCCAAGAGAAATAGCAATAACCTTAGATATGCAGATGACACCACCCTTATGGTAGAAAGCAAAGAAGAACTAAAGAGCCTCTTGATGAAAGTAAAAGAAGAGAGTGAAAAAGTTTGCTTAAAACTCAACTTTCAGGAAAAACTAAGATCATGGCTTCCGGTCCCATCACTTCAGGGCAAATACATGAGGAAACAATAGAAACAGTGACAGACTTCATTTTCTTGGGCTCCCAAATCACTGGAGGCCATGACAGCAGCCATAAAATTAAAAGATGCTTCCTCCTTGCAAGAAAACCTATGACAAACCTAAGTGTATCAAAAAGCAGACATTACTTTGTCAGCAAAGGTCCGTATACTCAAAACTATGGTTTTTCCAGTGGTCATGTATGAATACAACAGTTGAACCATAAAGAAAGCTGAGTACCAAAGAACTGATGCTTTTGAACTGTGGTGTTGGAGAAGACTCTTGAGAATCCCTTGAACTACAAGGAGATCAAACCAGTCAACCCTAAAGGATATCAACCCTAAATATTCATTGGAAGGACTGATGCTGAAGCTGAAGCTCCAATACTTTGACCAACAGATGCGAACAGCAGACTCATTGGAAAAAACCCTAATGTTGGGAATGATTGAGGATTAGGAAGAGAAGGGGATGACAGAGGATGAGATGGTTGGAGGCATCATTGATTCAGTGAGCATGTTTGAGCAAACTCAGGAAGATAGTAAAGTTAAGGGAAGCCTGGCCTGTTGCAGTCCATGGGGTCACAAAGAGTCAGACATGACTGAACAACTGAACAACAGAACAACAGTAATAGACAGAAGCAGGCCTTCTTTAAAAGATATAAGTTTAAAATGTATCCCCTTTAATTGATATTTGGCATTCTAATTCAGTTTCTCATATTAATTAAAATTCTTCCATGAATATTTCAAAATTCAAAATTACCCTCATGTGAATAACTTGGTTATTTTGTGTTTCTTTACCTTCAATATAACCTATAGTTAATACAATTTGCTGCTACTGCTGCTGCTAAGTCACGTTAGTAGTGTCTGACTCTGTGCGACCCCATAGATGGCAGCCCACCAGGCTCCTCTGTCCCTGGGATTCTCCAGGCAAGAATACTGGAGTGGGTTGCCATTTACTTTTCCATAATACAATTTAGGATAGCATATTGAGACATCAAAAAACCCAACTTTCTCAATATCATGAAAGAGCAATCTTTTGTGTATACAGCTTGATTTCAAGTCTTGTAACATGTCTTATAAATTTATTTCAAAATTACCTAGAGAAAGCCAATAAGTGAACATTTTTAGAGAAGGTGGGGTGTGCCATTTCTATTTACTTTTGGAAGATTTCAAATTTACATCCAAATTTCTGCGGCAAATCCTTTCTCATTTTAGTTTTTAAAGTAGCTTGAAATAGATTGACTACTCAGTTACATTGAGATTTAATAGTTTCTAAAAACTGTCTGCAGTTAAAAACAACCAAACAAAACCCAGCAAATGTAATTATGGAGACAAAAAAGGAATGAATCTCTCTCAAAAGGCAAAGAGGAATGATTCTCTCTCAAAATGCTTTCCTATACTATTGTTTTCCTTGACTTGCTCTCTTTCCTATTCTTAATCTTAGAAAATTCACTGTTAAGTTTATCAAGACAAAAGGAAAAATTCAGATGAAGACCATATTCAAATTTGTTGGAAACAAAATGCATTTATTTCTGCAACAAGGCTTTTGAGGGATTTTTTTGTTTGTTTGTTTGTTTACCTTCTATATTCATTCTGTTTTCTCAAGTACTGATTGAACTAGTAGTTGGCTGTGTGCATCAAATTCTAACAAACTTTTCTTATGGCTGTATTCTGACTTTATCCTGATCTGTTCTATCCTATTTATCGAGCTATTTACCCAAATTCATCAAGGCTTAATTCCAGGAAAAATGCTTGCCTAGTAAAAGAATATTGCAGAGATTATCAAGGACTAATACTCATATTAAATGAGTTTCAAATATCAAGCTCAGATCTCATAAATTATGAAATGACTGCCGTGCAACAGATGGTATGTGTTACTCTTTTAAAGAATGAGTGATAAGTGTAGTGTAAAACAAAGTATTCTTTGTCTTTAGGATCCAGCAGTCCTTGAGTCATTTTTCAACATTTGCCTACATTTGTGATTAGCACTGATTCTAACACAAAATTCAAGGGTTGATGATGTTATATTACTTGATTGAATCTTACCAGCTGCTGCTCCTTGGGGGTGTCAGATGATATTTTCTAAAATGTTGAAATGCCTTTTCTTTATCATCAGGGAGTAGCTTAAACACTGGCAGTGATTCTTCACTAAAAATCCTGTTTGTCATTGATTCTAAAAGTGCTGAAGATTCAGAACAAATAGGGACCAACATATGAAGGTCATTTTATTTTACTTAAGTATTAGAAAGCTGGGATCTTGTCTGCCTCATTGATGAAAAATAGAGTTGAAGAGTCCCACTGTTTACCAGAAATATTCAAATGAATTTAGTGTTTTAAAATATGATTTATCATTTCAATGCAAGCACTTACATTAGTTATTTTGACTCTTCAAATAGCTATACACACAAAAGAATAAAATAGTTTCTGGTATGTAATTAGTGCTTGATAAAAATTTGCTATTAATATTTTAATCTTTCATACAATATGGGTAGAGAGCTTAGTCTATTGTTGAAAACACCAAATAAATAATAACATTCTGAACTGTTGTTGTTCTTTAGTCACTAAGTTGTGTCCTACTTTTTGTGACCACATGGACTGGGGCCCACAAAGTTCCTCTCTGTCCATGGATACTGGGGTGGTATTTCCTTCTTCAGGGGATTTTTCAGAACTAGGGATAGAGCCCACATCATTCTTTACTGCTGAACCACCAGGGAATCCCCAAGCTATAAATAGTATTGTACTTTCCTGATTTGGGATCTTGAGATATTCTACCTGAGTGTGTTTTTAGGAGTTAAAATTCTGATATGTACTAGTATTCATCTATCTTTGAATTATTTCAGTATATACTATATACTTTAACAGAAACTCAAATCTAATTTCACATTAGTGATGGTTGCTAGGTAACTATTTGATGCAAATAGTTCTGAAACATTTAGCAGATCATTCTCTGATTGGAGTGGAAACTGGAGTGACTTAGAAGCTGACGGTCCAGGAAATAATTAATTGAGAAAGAACATTGTGGAGTGTTTAATAAAAATAGACTGTAACTCTTCTACTTGATTTTCTTTCTCTTTGTCAAAATTAAAATATAAAAGGAAGAAATCACTAGAGAAAAATGAAGTATTTTTCCTGAATAGTAGACATTGTTCTCTGACCAAGTACCAAGTTTTGACACTGTGCTAAATACTTTGTATACAGTATCATTTCCTAACAGCAAGGCCAAGTGCAGCCTTTAGCATGCAGTTGCTTCTGTGTGCCATTACCCCTCACCCTGTTACCAGGCAACAGGTCCCACTCAGCCACTGGTCTGCACCACAGAGGGCCCTCTCACAAGCAACCAACTGTCAATCAGTGACCCTTAGTGGTCATGCTGAGCCTCTGGTCAGCACTGCAGTGGACCCCACCCACAAGCAGCCAACTGCCAAGGAGTGTCAGTTAGGAAGAGGATTTTAGCCAAAGGTTGGTGACGTGGTGGCCTTAGTGAAGAGTAAGAGGTGGATCCTAGCCTTTCCCTGGGGCCCTCCAGCTAACCCAGCCTTGAAACAGCATGTTAGCTAGGGGTTCAGGGGACAAACTGGGGGCTGTGTTTGGCAGGGCTCGAGAGCCCTCATTAAGGGCACTCACTGGCCTTGGCCCAGGCATTGAGGTAGTGGTGAATATCTTCCCTATCCCTGTCTCTGTGACCTAATAGCAGTGGCAGTCTGCCTGGGTTGCAGTTTGTGGGAGCTGCCGTACCGCCCTCCCCAGCCATTTTGGTGGCCTGAGGAAGCAACCAGTTAAAATCTGCCTCCTATTAGCCAGGACCAAGTCCCTAGAAGGTGAAAGTTTTGCCTCAGGACCTGGTCCTTTCTTGACAGGGCAGAGAAAAACTTCTGTTTGGTAGAGATTTGGAGCTTCCCAAATGGTGCTAGTGGTAAATAACCCACCTGCTATTGCAGGAGACATGTGACAGGGGTTCACTCCCTGGGTTGGGAAGATCCCTTGGAGAAGAGCATGCAGCCCACTCCAGTATTCTAGAGAATCCCATGGATAGAGGAGCATACATGCACAAATGGCAGAGGTTTACAGAAACATCATTACTGACTTCAAGAACAAAGGATCTGACACCAAGAAGTTTGCAACTAACCACTCCCATCTCTCACCTTTCCTAGAAAAGGGCTTTGCTAAAGCTTTCAGGAATTTGGTTTTTTTAAAGGCATGAGCCACCCATCTCCTTCTCTGTTCCAGACTGACATTCTGGTATTGTTTGGTCTCACTGTGCATCAGGCACACAACTTGCTTTTGGTAACAGTTTTGTCCTATAGCAGTTTCTTTTTTTATGTAGTATAGTTCCCATTAAAAAAAAATAAGGAACACAGAAAAATATTCTTAATCCTTATTTTGTCCAAGTTCCCATGCTTAGTAGCTGTGTGGAAAGAAGGGGTGGGGATTTGAATACAGGTCCCTTTGACTTATGCAATTCTGTTCATTTTATTAAAGGCTGGTAAAAATAGCTTCTTATCTGGGAATTGATAATTCTTATCAGCTATCTTTTGCAAAATGTTTTATTATTCTTTAGGGTGATACCTAAAAATTAGAGTCATGTTTGCTGAAGTTAGCTTGGCATGAAAACAATTTTCATCAGGAGGTGGGAATCATTGTTAGGAACCTGTATTAGTACAAGAGGTACACGAGAGAAACTCAGTGAGTAGGGTGATCACTGTCACTTTTGCTATATCATTTTATTCTTATAGCAGTTTTTTTTTTTAATTTATGTAGTTTAATTCCCATTTTAAAAATCTTGCAAGTCTTTCTCTGAACTGAATCTGATTTCTAATGCTTTGTTTCTGGTATTAATTGTTAAACACTTGCATTAGTTTTCTACTGCCTCTATATTGCAAAATAGTGATAATTTTATTCCCTTACAGATGTGAAAGTCAGAGGTCTAAAATAAGGTTATTGATAGAATCCATTTCTATTAGAGGAGTCTATTCCCTTGACTTTTCCAGCTTCTGAAGGGTACCTGAATTCCATGATTTGTGGCCCCTTCCTCCATCTTCAGAGCACATCACTCCACCCTCTGCTTCTGCCCTCAGGTCTCTTCTCTGACACTGACCCTCTTGCTTCTCTTTCATAAGGACCCATTATGGGCTCACCTGGATGACTCAGGATTGTCTTCTCATCTCAAAATTCTTAACTTAATCACACCTGTAAAAGTTCATTTTGCAATGAAAATTAAAACGTGCACAGGCTCAGGGTATTATGGTATGGACAGTTGAGAAAGAGGGCATTATTCATCCTTCCACAATTTTTTTTTTAAATTAAAGTACATGATTTTATTTTAAAAAGAGTATAGTTCAGTATAGAATATACTTCAGGAATTTATGTCAAGCTCTATTGCTCTATTGCTTAATGACCAAATATACTTGTTTATCAAATATCAACTATCATAGAATGCTCATATCTCATAATATCTAGGAGAAAATGGGCAGTCTATGACTGATTTCAGATTGATGGAGTAAATTGAAACCAGTCTGCTTACCTTTTTCTTCTACAGCAAAGTGTCTTTTATTCTGATTACATAAATAAAGAATAAATGATCATTAAATAAAAATTACAAAAATAAATGAAGGTGAAAGTAAAGTTTACTTGAGTTTCTATAACTGGAGGTAAATTCAACTATCTTTGGTACCAACCATTATTTTAGGTGTTGCTTTATACATTTATATAAACACATGTCATTTTACAAGGATGGAATATATATATATATAAAAAACCTTAATGATATTCCTTAAGCAGTTAGTAGCTATTTCCCCACCATATTTTTCCTCCACTGATTTACTGATAATATTTTATCAAAAACCGTGTGAAACTTTGAGTCAAATTTTATTTTCTCAGAACTTGCTTTTCAATATCTCCACAAGTTATGACCATTTACTATTTCCTTCTTTACTAAACTCTTCCTTTTGACTTATCAATGTTTCTTTAAATATTGAAGCACTCTCACCAATTCAATCTCATAATTATTTTATTTTGTTGAATTTCTTATACTTTGAAGAATTCAATGATCCTAATCCTTCCATAGACATGTTGCAAGTAGCTTCAGTGTATTCTTGACTACTCATGAAAAAATGTGAGTTCTTATCTTGAAAATTAACATGCTCCAGTCCTTTTGCTCCTTTGTAATGTCTTCATCTTCCCAAACTATTATATAATTTCATTTTTAGAAAGCGTCCCAGTGTGATAGTAATTTAGAACCCAGGGAAAAATGCCAGAATCCACGAATGAGTTAAGGAAAATTTTTCTTTCATTCTTACTTTTGTGAGGTTTAATGATCTTCACTTTTGTGAAAAGATTAGAATAATAACTGAAAGTGAATGCTTTTGTTTTATGCTCTTCTATTATCATACTTTAACTCAACATAGCCACTGTTATTTAGTTTCTTAAACAAAATAACCGGATTAACCTTTAAACTGTCACGTTCACTCTTTTCAAGCTTCAAAGGAAATGGATCACTTTAGCACCAAGCAAAATTTATTCCATTTTTTGTGAGAGTTTTAGACAAACCAACAATTTAGCCTTCCAGAATTCTAACTGGCATGCCTAAAGCTTTTAATGTTATAACCTTAAATTGAGTATTATTAAATCACCAAGAAGTTTCAAAGTGGTAGAATAAAGATTATGTTAAGTCTGAGATTAAGCTGTCACATCATAGTAATTTGATTTTAAGTCTGGCTCCACCACCTCCATTAGTAATCACATCTTTGACAGAGACAAAGTTCATCCAATATGAGTTCTTATTGCAGATGAAGTACCGATGATTTTGTGTTACTTTGGTCAGTCAATAAAGGTAAAAGGATAAAGTTTATTTAGTTTTCAACTTGAAGTCAAATGTCTATTTAATTAAATTTTCCAGTATTTGGCAAGAAAGAACTAGTCACGTCATCTTTCTTCAGCTTGATATTAAATAGCATATTGTGAAAGTTGGTAAAGAATATCTACATTAATATGAAACAGATATACTTGGAATCTATTTAGAAGAGCATCAGGAAGTCCAACTTCTTCATTAAGATAGTTGACAACTTCTGATAGTCCCCTAATGCTAAAAGTTTGTATTACATCTGCAGGTTTTAAGTACGATATTCATTTTCTAATTGGCTTATGTTTCTCTCTAGTATCCTACTTCTTCAAATATTGAGTGTGTGTATATATATATATATATATATATATCTTTTATAATTCACAAAATAATTTCTGAACCAAGCAGATGATAATGACTTTAAAACAGTATGTCTTATACATTTCATTTCTAATCCAGGCACCCGTCATATAATCATCTCTTCTACCTTGTGCTATTGAAAATTTACAGTCCCTTTTTTAATATATTGATGACATATATAAAGAAGAAGTAAGTAGAAATATACTATGAATAATGTGGTCACATTATATTTACTTGACAAGATAAAGAACCCACCTGCAGTGGAGGAGACTTAAGAGACACGGGTTCGATCCCTTGGTCAGGAAGATCCTCTAGAGGAGGGCATGGCAACCCACTCCTGTATTGTTGCCTGAAGAATTTAATGGCCAGAGATGTCTGGCAAGCTTTGGTCCTTAGGGTCACAAAGAGTTGGGCACTACTCAAGTAACTTAGCATTCATGCATATATGATATCACTAAATATATATTATACTTAGTATATATTCAGCGACCAATTGAAGACTAACTACAAAGATAACCTTAATATCCTTAACAAGCTTCTAACCAATTTCATTAGAAAATACAAATTCCTGAATTACTCTTATAGTTTTATATGTGCAAAATAAAAATTCTCATGCACCAGTTTCTATAGAAGTAGAAAGAAATATTCAAAAACAAAAATTGGCAAAGATTCAGGGTAGAAGAATACAGTGAAGTGAGTTAAAAAATTAGTTGTAATAATATTTTAAGTCAAAAAGTATTTGATATTATTTGAAAATTGATTTTAAAAAATAGGTGGGAACATCCAAAAACTCAGTGAAACAGCAGAGGACCCTATGCAAGAAGTGGTAGTGATAGAGATGTTTTCAAGAAAACACTATCAACTTTTTCTGTCCATTTCTGAATTCTCTAGAAACTGGCCTAATAATTGTAGCATATAGTGGTTATGTGTAGGGTACATTACTGTGTCTTTGAATTTGAGCTAGTATTCTCTTTGTAAACTCACAAAACTTGTGTGTGATTTCTTCTTGAGATGGTCTATACTGTTAGCATGGAACTTCATTTACTAATCTCAAGTTATTCTATTATGTGCATCACTTAACCACAGAGAAATTTCTGCCACATGAAAGCCAGGAGTGATTACAAGACTAGAATAAATCAATCTGATCTATACCCTTATCTCTTAGCTATGGAATAATATTTAGAATTACTAAATACTAGAGTTAGACCACAAAGAGTGCTGAGGACCAAAACTGATGCTTTTAAACTTTGGTGCTGGAGAAGATTCTTGAGAGTCCCTTAGACAGCAAGGCAATCAGACCAGTCAATCCTAAAGGAAATCAACCCTGAATATTCATTGGAAGGACTGATGCCGAAGCTGAAGCTCCAGTACTTTGGCCACCTGATGAGATGAGCCAACTCACTGGAAAAGAACCTGATACTTGGAAAGGTATTGAGGTCAGGAGGAGGAAGAGGAAAACAGAGGATGAGATGGTTGGATAGCATCACTGACTCAATGGACATGAGTTTGAGCAAACTATGGCAGATGGTAAAGTACAGGGAGGCCTGGCATGCTGCAGACCATGGAGTTGCAAACAGTTGGACATGACTTACTGAGTGAACAACAAAAGATTATTCAAGGAGCTTCCCCCTATTCAGGATTAGGAGCCATAGAGAAGAATATCACTCATCTTAGTTTTCTATTTTAACTTTAATGAAATTAAAAGACGCTTGCTCTTTGGAAGAAAAGCTATGACCAACCTAGACAGCATATTAAAGAGCAGAGACATTACTTTGCCAACAAAGGTCCATCTAGTCAAAGCTGTGGTTTTTCCAGTAGTCATGTATGGATGTGACAGTTTGACTATAAAGAAAGCTGAGTGCTGAAGAATTGATGCTTTTGATCTGTGGTGTTGAAGAAGACTCTTGAGAGTCCCTTGGACTGCAAGGAGATCCAACCAGTCCATCCTAAAGGAAATCAGTCCTGAATATTCATTGGAAGGATTGATGTTGAAGCTGAAACTCCAATACTTTGGCCACCTTATGTGAAGAACTGACTCATTGGAAAGACCCTGATGCTGGAAAAGATTAAAGACTGGAGAAGAGGATGAGATGGTTGGATGGCATCACCGACATGATGGACATGAGTTGTGTAGGCTCCGGGAGTTTGTGATGGACAGGGAAGCCTGGCATGCTCCAGTCCATGGAGTTGCAAAGAATCGAACAGAGACTGAGTGACTGAACTGAACTGAACTAGTGTTTTCTGTTTGGTTTCCGACTCATTCTTTGAGACAGTAGTATCAAAACTTATCCCACTATGTGAAGTTATAAAGTATTAATGATTGTAAAGCTCATGATTTATTTTTAAAAAGGCACTTACTTGAGTTTCAGTGCCATATGCTAGGCACTTAGTGAAAAACTGAAGCAAAAAGTGAAAAAAATAGTGGGTCACTGACCTTACAGAATGAAAAGAGGCTGCTGCTGCTGCTGCTGCTGCTAAGTCGCTTCAGTCGTGTCCGACTCTGTGCGACCCCAGAGACAGCAGCCCACCAGACTCCCCCGTCCCTGGGATTCTCCAGGCAAGAACACTGGAGTGGGTTGCCATTTCCTTCTCCAATGCATGAAAGTGAAGAGTGAAAGTAAAGTCGCCAGTCGTGTCCGACTCTTAGCGACCCCATGGACTGCAGCCCACCAGACTCCTCCATCCATGGGACTTTCCAGGCAAGAGTACTAGAGTGGGGTGCCATTGCCTTCTCCGGAAAAGAGGCTACACGCATTCAAATTCTTGTGATAGTTTCAAATGCTTAGTTTTTAAATTCCACTAATTATACATTAAATAAATTATTTAGAGTTGTTTGTTTAGTATGTGAGATTATCTCAAGAAAAGATGTAATTAAATATCATAATCATTTTGGTGTGTTCTTCATTCCATCACAGTGTATTGCAATCTTTGATTCCAGCCCCAGCTTATAAAATGAGGTAACTGCATATTACATAGAGTTCCAGAAAATCCACTTTAAATTATGTCTTATGTAAATGGAAGGCTGTTCTTTTGCAATGGGTGGCATCATTTAATCCAGTTAAAATTGCTTTCTTTTTAACTCTGGAGCTTTGACTTAAATTAGTTTATCCTCAGGCTTCAGCATCTCACTTAAACCATTAGTGTTCTTCTTCCTCTCGGGACTCCCATTTATACTTTCCCATCCAGAATGTAATCCTATCAGAAATGGTAATTATACTTTATACTCAGTAACATCTTTCATCCAGAGAAGTCTTGAGCATTTTAAAATATGACCTTATTAATGTTTTCCACCTCCCTGAGATGTAGTCACTAGCTGAGAATTTTTGCAGTTTTACAGATGGAAAAAGGGGGCGAAGGAGAAAAATAGAGTTCTCCAAACATGATTTTAAATGTGAGAAGGGATAAGTTGAATATCAGAGGTATTCCACAAGAATATAAATTTATTTAGAAATATAAGCAATTACAAAATTTAATTTTCATTTAAAAAATAATTTTCCAGTCATTATTCATTAACTGGCTACTCTGGCCCAGTGGTATGCTAAACACTGAGTACAGCAGAAAGCAAAACAGAACCAGGTGAAGTGGGACAAGAAGACACAGGGTTCAGATCCTGTAAGGCCTATGGGCCAAGGAAAGGATTTTAGACTTGGTTTAAGTTTGTTGAAGGACTTAGAGCATGTTTAAGCTTTAAAGAAGAATCATCCCCAATAGAATGTGAAATAGGAGATTTAAGACAGTGAGCAGAGAAAATCCATTAGGATTTTTATTTCTAATGTTGTATATTGGTTGTTTTTGCTCTAAAACTTCATCATGTGCTCAGTGGTTCCTGAACATATAATAATAACTTCTAGAAATGTATGCAATTATATAGGAATAAGTAATGTTAGATATATTTAATTTTCTAATAAAATATGCTGCTTTGTTTATTCAGGAGCTTCTTGAAAATTGTTTAACTTGGGAGAAAGTATTGTAGGTAAATCATGCTTTTATGAAATTGTAGACTGATTGGAAAGTTTAGATCTATACTCAGATAACAAGTATCTACTTATCTATGTGTCTTGTGGGCTAGATAGGGTATTATAGGAGTTCTAAAAAGAAAATCATCACTTAAGGGGAAAATGACCAGCAAAAGAGAAAGAGGCTATATATTATATGAGTCAGTTCATGAAAGTATATTTAAAAACTCACAGATAGTCATGTCATTTATAACTTCCCAAACACTATGGAAGTTATAAAGAGGATGTAAATGTATTACATTGTGTTTGTGTTCAGTCAGGTGTCAAGTGTTAGTCACTCAATAATGTGTGACTTTTTGTGACGCCATGGACTGTAGCCCACCAGGCTCCTCTGTCCATGGAATTCGCTAGGCAAGAATACTGGAGTGGGTTGCTCTTTCCTTCTCCAAGGGATCTTCCTGACCCCGGGGCTGAAACCAGGTCTGCAGCATTGCAGGCAGTCTCTTTATCAACTGAACCACCAGAGAAGACTTTGTATTCAGTGGTCATAGTCTATTGGAAGAACTGCATACTTGCCCCAAACTCTAATACTAAGCACACTACCAGAAGTACCACAAAATAGAATATGAAAGAAGAAATTTAATCTAACTGTGGAACCAAAGCAGTTTTTAAATTTGAAAATAGTAGACAATAAAATATCAAGTTTTCATTCAAGAGAGAACAGATCTTACTTTAAATATCAGTTTGAAAGAAGACCAATAGATCAGAGAACTTTAGAAAATGCTGTGACAGTTGCATTCAAGTGCCTTAAATTCCAGAAAGAATAGTTAAGTAGATGAATGCCACCATCTAGGTGTTCAACCTGAACTGAACTGCTGATGATGGTGAGGGGGAGAAATGAGATTAGGGTGAAGTGGTGAATAAAATTTGACAGAAACTAACAAATTCTTGAGTGTGGTTTTAAAAAAAAGCAAGTACTGAGTTTTGAGCCATAGTGATTATGCAAGTGGCAGTACTATTATTTACAATAGGAAAATGAAGAAATGCTGATGTGTAGAATTCAGTGAAGTGGGATTGGAAGTAAGTTCTTAAAATCTGAAGTTTGAGGTGCTGGGGAAATTTATAGTGCTCCGCAGTGATGATAACCCTGGGTTTAGAAAAGAGCTTGAGGCAGGAAAGAAAAGAATAGCTTATAAAAAATATTTGAGGCATTTTTCCTGAAACCTAACTTAATTCTCAAACCCAAGGTCATACAGCTAATAAGTAGACCTAAAGTTTAACCTCCTTCACCATCATTTTTTTTAACCAAACCACTATGCTTCCACTTCAGAAGGAACTAAATATTTGAGAATCAATTGTAGAGAGGTACGAGTGGAATTTTGAGAGTGGTACAAGTATCTGAAACAAATCAAAGGTTGGGGTCGGGGAGCAGGGAGCATAGAGAACAAAAACTTTGAAAACAGGATGGATATATATATATGCAGAAGGTTTGTCAAAGTTGAAAGACGCTAGTCCAGAACCTAGGGAAAAGGCTATTGTCTCAAAAACTAGGAGAAGGAAATTCACAGAAAAAAAGAAACACATTAACTTGTAGAATTCTGTAGAGCAGAATTTCTCAAAATACGTTCTACGGAACATTAGCCATGCAACATAATTGAGGAGTGCAAAGGAGAGATTGCATCTATCATATCAAGTAAGTTTGTAAGACTCAAAATAATAGGCTATCACAGCCGTCTTTCTCCTCATCCTCTAGAATCACAGTGTAAATTAGCACATTAAAGCTATAGAGAAATAAGAAATTTAACTTCATCTTAGTGAGCATCTTCTTTTTTTTAATGTATTAAACCTGGGAATTACATATTTGAATATATTTTTAAGAAAAGAATCATTTAGGGGTAGGATGAAGATTCTTAGAAGGGGGCTCTTGAGTCACTAGAATCTAAGAAATGTTAAAAGAGGTGTTGCGGAGATAAAAGGACAGTTTAAATCTGGACAAAGGAATCAGGGTAAACAATGAAAGAGAGTTGTAGAACTGTAGAATTAGGAGGAAAGGGTGAGGCCCACTGGATTAAAGACTGTGTTAAAGTTACCCTGGAGCCAGATTGATTACAAAGCTGACTACCAGTGGGACTCTGGGCTGTGTAAAGGTTGATAGGAATACCAGTCCCTGAGTTATTCTGTCCTGGCAATGACTCCAGTTTCTCTCTCCATGGTTTCTAGACTCCACTCCTTTCAAGTTTCAATCTTTGAACTCGTCCACCTTGATTATGTTGATCTCAAAAAGTATTGCTTAGAACTGAAGACAGAATCCCTTGCCTTTTTCTAGGGCATTGTGTGTTTCATCTTTTCTGACAACATGATCAGAGGGTGGGTTCTCTTTGAATTTTATTCAATTGTATTTAATTTATACGAATCTTTAAAATTCTTCTAGTAGCTATCCAACTTTTGTACATGAATGAAACACCTTTTTAAGGTGATTTTATAACTTTGCATTACAATTTATATTTACATTTTATTAGTATAAGCCCTTTATCCTTGCCTGGTATTTAAAGGACTTTTTCAAATATTCATTCTGACTTTCTTTTTATGGAAGCCCCTAGCTTTGTGTGAATTGCAGATTTTACTTTTATGCCTTTGATTTCTCCAACTGAATATTAATATTAGAGTGATCAGCATGAAGGACAACGGTTTGCTGAAAGCTGCTATAATCATTGTCTAACTTTAATTTACCCAGAAATCTTTGAGTGCAGTTATTAATTGCATCCAGCTCATTGGGTGTGGCTTTTTCTCTTAAATTAATCATCTCTGTTGTTTTATTTCTACAATCTATACACTTACATATTAGGATAAGCTTTCTCAAAGCCATGTGGTGTCCTGTAAAATCTTTATTCCTGTATTTCCTGATTTTCTATGAAGAAAGTGGTATTATTTTGATATAATTTGTGATTCTGTTTTCATGTACTTAGTACCCATCTCCTAATTCTAGAATCTAGTTTGTACCCTGAGTCAGTATCAGTAGTATGTTTCTCTAAACATACATTTCTTCCATTTCTACTAAAGGCATGTGTCTTTCCTCTTGCTTCCCCACAAGTTTCCTTTGTATTTTATTATTCTATTTTTAAGGTAGTTTATCATAGTGGCTTTAGAATCTTCATTTATGCACTCAAATTCTTTCTACTTCAGTTTCCACAGCATTGTGAGAATTAAATACACTTAAATGCTGGAATGTACTTTTCACAGTAAATGCTCAACAAATCCTGGATATTATTCTTTCAACATCCTAGTCTTGACTAAGAACCTAGATCCATTTACAAACCTAGGGTGAAAGTAATTTTGGGAACTGTAAGTCACTGAATACATACAAAAGTTTCTTTCAATTACTAAGCTTAAGGAGTGTGAGACTTATGCTGGGAACTTAGTCTTTAATTGTTTCTACAAAAACAGCTTGTGGGAGACATCTTTCCAGTAAAAAATATGTAATAGTGAAGGGTTCTGTTTATCCATTCAACATCTTAAAATAGCTTTCTGAATTTAAAGTTACAATGCTAAGTATCAGAAAAATAGGGTATGGTTTTAGAAAAAATGGATCAATTTATAAAAGAGATAGACATCAAGACTGTTCTTTCCATTGTTAGGGAGAGCAAATTAGGACAGTCTTGCTGGGCAGTGACTCAGAGAGGCAGATGACAGAAAATGGGTGCTAAAAAAAACCCAAACCTTGTCACCGCAGAATTTACATCCACTTCCTTCAACAGGCCATAGGATACTCTTTTATGATATATCTCATCTATTGTTTGCTTTGATATTTAACTATTTTCCTTTATGTAAATATCTTTACATAAAGACATTTGTTTAGAGGCCAGAATGGAGAAGAGATGAGGAATAGTATCTGCACCTTAGGGAAGTGGTTTCTTATCACTGGGGGCTCAGAATTGCTTGCTTCAAAAGTTGAGTGGAGATAATTTCTTTGGTGGTAGCATCTTTACTCTCTAGACGATGTATAGCAGTCTTTGGAAACTCATTAACAATGCTTCAAGGGGCAACACTATTACCAGCTGAAGGATTTTAAGGGGAACATAAAAAGTGTAATTGCTAAAGGAGGTCAAGTGTGCCCAGGCTTTGTTATTTGATATCACAGCACATTGGAGACTGATTGGAAATTATGTATCAAAGTCTCTCCACTTATCAATAAATAAACATTTCCATAGGAGTGCAAATATTTGGAAAGAAAGATAAACTATAAAGTATTTTGATTCAAAAAAATAAATAACAGTGTGTTGATTTCTTTTTAATGTTTTTATATCTTTTCAATGATTTGATTTATTTTTGTTGACGTATATTTGCTTTACACTGCTGTGTCAGTTTCTGCTGCATAGCAAAGTGAATTAGCCATGTTGCTGCGAAGTCACTTCAGTCGTGTCCGACTCTGTGTGACCCCATAGATGGCAGTCCACCAGGCTCCTCTTTTTTAGAATTTCCTTCCCACTTAGATCACCACAGAGCACCAAGTTGAGTTCCCTGTGCTACACAGTAGGTTCTTATTAATTTTCTATTTTATACACAGTAGTCAATGTATATCAATCCTAATCTCCCTATTTACACCTGCTTTCACCCTTGGTGTCCATACATTTGTTCTCTTAAGTCTGTATCCTATTTCTGCTTTGCAAATAAGGTCAGCTATACCTCTTCTGTAAATTACACGTGTATGGGTTAATATGCAATATTTGTTTTTCTCTTTCTAACTTAACTTCGCTCTGTATAACCACCTTTAGATCCACCCACATCTCTGCAAATGACACAATTCTCTTACTTTTTTATGGCTGAGTAATATTCCATTGTACTTACATAGCACATCTTCTTTATCTGTTCCTCTGTTGATGGACATTTAGATTACTTCCATGTTGGCTTTGGCAGAGTGCTACAGTGAATATTCAGGTGAGTGTATCTTTTTGAATCATAGTTTTCTCTGGGTATATGCCCAGGAGTGGGATTGCTGGGTCATATGGTAGTTCTGTTTTGTTTTTTTAAGGAATGTCCATACTGCTCTTCATAGTGGCTATGCCAACTTACATTCCCACTAACGGTTTAAGAGGGTTCCATTTTCTCTACATAGTCTCCAGCATTTATTGTTTATAGATTTTTTGACTGTGCCATTCTGACCATGTGAGGTAATACCTCATTGTAGTTTTGATTTGCATTTCTCTAATAATTAGTGATATTAAACATGTTTTCATGTGTTTGTTGGCCATTCAGCATTCTTGCCTTGAAAATCCTATGGATAGAGGAGCCTGGTGGGCAACAGTCCATTGGGGTCATGAAAGAGTTGGACACAACTTAGCAACTAAACAACAATGTATTCTTTAAGAAATGTCTATTTAGATCTTCTGCTCATTTTTTGATTGGGTTGTTTGTTTGTTTTTGATTCTGAACTGCATGAGCTCTTTGTGTATTTTGGAAATTAATCCCTCCCAGTTTCCATGGAGGCAGAAGCTGGAAGATGAGGAAGTGGGTTAATGGCTGCCATGCCCCTTGCATGCCTGCCACTCAATAACAATGCTTTGCTTCTATGGTGCCAGGGCTTCTTCCACAAACTTTTCCAGGGTCTTAATCTTTTTTATTCCTCTTTTTTTTTTTCTTTCATCTTACCTGTTGTGAAGGTATTTTTCTTGTCCTTTTAGGTTTCTGAAATCTTCCACTTATGTTCAGCACGTCCTTTCTGAGAATTGTCCATTTTATAGATGTATTCTTGATGTATGTATTTGTGAGGAGAGACAAACTACACATCCTCCTATGCTGCCATCTTGACTCCTCCCCTCATCAATGATTTTAAACGTGTTTGTTTGACTTTGACTTTTTTAAAGCCTTATTTAGTTTAGCTTTTTTCAAACATGTAAACATCTCTAGCTATCTAATCAGATCTTAGAAACACTTTTCAGCATGATTAAGTGTACTGAGAAATTTTTTAAGCAAACAAAGAATTATGAAAAAGAAATAAAAACCCTTAAGCTTCATGTGCTTGTCTCTCCTCTTATGTAACCCAGCATATACTCCTTGGTGTGTAAGATTGTCTGCTGTTTAAGACCCCCTGATGAAAGGCCCATATGTGCTTGCATATTGGTTGCAAATCTACCAGGACCCCAATATGAGCAGTGCAGAGGGCTTAACTCACCATGTCACTGCCTGTACTGCTTTATTTGAAGCTTACTGTGGGTCACTTCATCTTACTTTCATTCTTTATCCCCTTTTGTGACTATAACGTATAATTTAAGTATATTTTCTTCAGAATATTGCATTCAACATTACCCCAATTTCAGACATCCTTTTCTGAAATTCAAGCTTCCTAGGTCATTTGGCACAGTTATTGGCTTATTTCCAAACTTGCCATCTCCCTTTTGTTTAGAATTGCTGACATTTTTATGCTTATTCATGAAAAATACCATGTGAATTTACACTGGCACTGGGAGAAAATAGTTGTGGTGCCAACAGTAAGTGTCATTTGGATTACAGAGGAATTTAAGGCTATAATAAATTCTCTCATGCTAAATAAGGTAATGTTTCAGAATAATAAATCTTACCTTTCAAATGCCTTTCTTTAATTGCAATGGCTTTGACCAGCACCTGTCTCTTATACACATCTTGATCAAAATTAAAAGATAAATTCTAAGATTTTTAACATTTCTTAATTTTTCAGTTTCAGTCCCACCTTACCAATAGAATATTTCATAGAGTTATATCCATTTTGATATTACACCCTTCTTACAATTTATAGCTCAATTGTATCTACTTAAATTTAGCCCTTTATTTTAGGCCATTTTATTTTATCTCGAGTTATATTAGGTTAGTGCAAAAGTAATTGCAGTTTCAGACTGTGAATTTTAAATCATTATAACTAGGCTCAAACATACATCGATTAATCAAAATAGGAACCATTCATCAATACACTTTTGCCAACAATAAATAAGTTTGTTTATTCCTGTAGCATAAAAACCCATGTTTTGGGATTTGATGAACTCTTGGAAAGCTTTTTCTGCATCCTGCTGGATGTAAAACATTTTCCATGCAAAAAGTTGTCAAGATTCTTGAAGTAGTGGTAGTCAATTGGTGAGAGGTCAGGTGAATATGGCAGATGAGGCAAAACTTCGTAGCCCAATTCATTCAGCTTTTGAAGTATTGGTTGTGTGATGTGCAGTTGAGTGTTGTCATGGATAAGAATTGGGCCCTTTCTGTTGACGGATGCTGACTGTAGGCATTGCAGTTTCCAGTGTATCTCATCGATTTCTTGAGCATACTTCTCAGATATAATGGCTTCACTGGGGTTCAGATCTGTCATGGATCAGATCAGCAGCAGACCATGAAACAGTGACCATGATCTCTTTTTGGTGCGGTTTTGGCTTTGGAAGTGTTTTGAAGCTTCTTCTCAGCCCAGCCACTAATCTGGTCATCACTGGTTGTCATAATAAAACCCACTTTTAATCACAGGTCACAATCTGATTGAGAAATTGTTCATTGTTGTTGCATAGAATAAGCAAAAATGGCACTTCAAAAATTACATTCTTTTGACTTGCAGTCAGCTCATTAGGCACCCACTTACCGAGCTTTTTCACCTTTTTGACTTGCTTCAAATGCCAAAGATCTGTGGAATGGTCAGTGTTGAGTTCTTGGGCAACTTCTCATGAAGTTTTATGTAAGAGGATCATTTTGATGTTGCTCTAAGTTGTTGTCAACTTTCCATGGCCGACCACTATGCTCCTCATCTTTAAGGTTCTCGTCTCCTTTGCAAAACTTCTTGAACCATCACTATACTGTACATTTATTGGCAGTTCCTGGGCCAAATGCATTTTGATTCTATCAATTGTCTCCACTACTTTGTGACCCATTTTGAACTAGAATAAGAAAATCACTCAAATTTGCTTTCTAACATCATTTCCATAGTCTAAAATACATATAAAATAACAAGTAATAATGCATTAGCAAAAATGCATAAAGCAGGAAAGTTGCATTAAAATGATGTATAACATAATCACATTTATTTAAGAATGTATTCCAATATCAAATGGCAAAGTTCAACAATACAAAATTGTAATTACTTTTGCACCAATGTAAATATTTAATCTGGTAATTTATTTCATATTTAAATGTTACTTAATTGCCCATGTATTTAAACTTCTAATTATTCAATTAGTAGAAAAAATATCTTCAGCAAAGTTAAAAAAATCATAAAAGGGACTCATAAACTTCCCTGGTGGTTCAGTGATAAAGAATCCATATGCCAGTGCAGGAGATATGGGTTCAATCCCTGGATCAGGAAGATCCCCTGGAGAAAAGCTAATGGATTAGTCTTGGAGAATGGAGATGAATCCAGTCTTCAGCTTTATAATACCCTTCAATTTATACCATGGAAGGTCACTCTTGAAAATGCCTATTAAATTGCCTGGAGACCCTTACCTGCAGGATGTTGCTCCCTTTTTCTTGAATCATAGATCCTTTGATTTTTCTGCCCAGATGACAGGCCAACAGGAGTATAGCATTCTGTTGAACATCTGCATTCCCAAATAGAATTTTATAAGCACTGTACTGGGTAATGTTATTGTAGATTATATGTAGAGTATATATTAATGATTCTGAACCTGTGTGTATATGTATATATATTAAGAAACATCAAATACTAGAATCTTGGTGGGTCTCTTGAATGAATTCAGGTTCATTCAAATATACAGCACTATATATTCACTTCAGTGTGTTCCCATCTCAAAATAATACTTTTCTGGACTACTATCCTTATACACATGTAAAATTATTTTATACATTTCAAGTAAATATTAATTATTTGGATTCTTCTTTTTTAAATTAACTTATCTTTTTATTGAAGGATAATTGCTTTACAGGATTTTGCTGTTTTCTGTCAAACATCAACATGAATCAGCCATAGGTATACATATAAGTTCACTTCAGTTCAGTTCAGTTCAGTCACTCAGTTGTGTCAGACTCTTTGCGACCCCACGGACGGCAGCACAACAGGCCTCCCTGTCCATCACCAACTCCCAGAGTTTACTCAAACTCATGTCCATTGAGTTGGTAATGAGATCCAACCATCTCATCCTCTGTCTTCCCCTTCTCCTCCCACCTTCTTTCTTTCTCAGCATCAGGGTCTTTTCAAATGAGTCAGCTCTAAGCATCAGGTGGCCACAATATTGGAGTTTCAGCTTCAACATCAGTCCTTCCAATGAATATTCAGGACTGATTTCCTATAGGATGAACTGGTTGGATCTCCTTGCAGTCCAAGGGACTCTCAAGAGTCTTCTCCACACCACAGTTCAAAAGCATCAATTCGTCAACACTCAGCTTTCTTTGGAGTCCAACTCTCACATTGATACATGACTACTGGAAAATCCACAGCTTTAAGTAGATGGACCTGTGTTGGCAAAGTAATGCCTCTGCTTTTTAATATTCTGTCTATGTTGGTCATAACTTTCGTTTCAAGCGTCTTTTAATTTCATGACTGAAATCACCATCTGCAGTGATTTTGGAGCTCCAAAAAATAAAGTCTGTCCCTGTTTCCACTGTTTCCCCATCTATTTGCCATGAAGTGATGGGACCACATTCCATGATCTTAGTTTTCTGAATATTGAGTTTTAAGCCAACTTTTTCACTCTCCTCTTTAACTTTCATCAAGAGGCTCTTTAGTTCTTCACTTTCTGCCATAAGGGTTGTATCATCTGCATATCTGAAGTTACTGAGATTTCTCCTAGCAATCTTGATAACAGCTTGTGCTTCCTCCAGCCCAGTGTTTCTCATGATGTACTCTGCATATAAGTTAAATAAGCAGGGTGACAGTATACAGCCTTGACGTACTCCTTTTCCTATTTGGAACCAGTCTGTTGTTCCATGTCCAGTTCTAACTGTTGCTTCCTGACCTGCATATAGGTTTCTCAAAAGGCAGATCAGGTGGTCTGGCATTCCCACCTGTTGAAGAATTTCCCACAGTTTATTGTGATCCACACAGTCAAAGGCTTTGACATAGTCAATAAAGCAGAAATAGATGTTGTTCTGGAACTCTCTTGCTTTTTCCATGATCCAGTGGATGTTGGCAATTTGATTTCTGGTTCCTCTGCCTTTTCTAAATCCAACTTGAACATCTGGAAGTACATGGTTCATGTATTGTTGAAGCCTGGCTTGGAGAATTTTGACCATTACTTTGCTAGCATGTGAGATGAGTGCTATTGTGTGATAGTTTGAGCATTCTTTGACATTGGGTTTCTTTGGAACTGGAATGAAAACTGACCTTTTCCAGTCCTGTGGCCACTGCTGAGTTTTCCAAATTTGCTGGCATGTTGTGTGCAGCACTTTCACAGCATCATGTTTTAGGATCTGATATAGCTCAGCTGGAATTCCATCACCTCCTTTAGCTTTGTTCATAGTGATGCTTTCTAAGGCCCACTTGACTTCACACTACTGGAGGTCTGGCTCTAGGTGAGTGATCACACCATCATGATTATCTGGGCCATGAAGATCTTTTTTGTACAGTTCTTCTGTGTATTCTTGCCACCTCATCTTAATATCTTCTGCTTCTGTTATGTCCATACCATTTCTGTCCTTTATTGAGCCCATCTTTACATGAAATTGTTTCCTTGGTATCTCTAGTTTTCCTGAAGAGCTCTCTAGTCTTTCCCATTCTATTGTTTTCTTCTATTTCTTTGAAATGATCACTGAGGTAGGCTTTCTTATATCCCCTCCCTTTTGAAGCTCCCTCCCATTTCCATCCCCATCCCACCCCCTAGGTTAATTGGAAAATATGTTTATTTTGGAAGGTTTTATTTTTGACAGTGGCTGTACCCCATGTGTTATCACCTGACTCCACTCAATTTAACATTTTATTCAGCAGAATTATGTTTCTCAGTTGTATTATGATAATGATTTTTCACACTGATCAAAATTTGGCCCAACATCTGTAAAGAATTTGTGATATATTATGAATTCTTTAGACTTTTCAGACTGTCCGTAAAAGTCAGCACACATGGGCCTTAAATCTAAGGGACAACTCCCTAAATTTCAATGACCTGGTTAGATCCTTTTTATTTTTTTTTATTTTTAATATAAATTTATTTATGTTAATTGGAGATTAAGATGATTAGATCCTTTTTAAAAAAAGTACAGTGTCTTCTTATATCAGAGATTGCTTTGCTCATTAAACACATGGTAGCGTGACTGTCAACAATATTGTTTACCTGTTATAATTTGAATGGAAAATGTTATTCACTACACTAGCTGTACATGATACTTGGTTTGCAGCGTTGAATTGCCCTTAAATAAAGAATATGCAAAGATTGCTATTGCTTCTTTTTTTCCTTCTTGTCTGTTACTAAAGTTAGGATCCATTTGGCTGCAGCTATGAACCTAACAACAGTGCTGTCTTAAAACATATGCCTCAGAGATTTTGCTGTAATAGTACAATTATAGAATTAATAGATGCAACTATTTCAGTAAATTAATTAGAATACCATTAGCTTTAAACAGTGTCAGGAAAAAAAGCATTTTTGAGGGTTTTTGGAATCATCACAAGTGAAAGTATATTTTACATTTGCATTTTATTCTATATTCTATTATATCCACAAATAAACATATAGTGTTTTGGTTAGAATATATATTTTTTATTATCTGACAAATCATTTATTAACAAATAATAAGTTTTTTATTATCTGACAAACCATTTATTAAAAATGTGCCATGACAAGTTCACCATAAGTATATCCTGATTATGCAATCATTTGTGTTAAAAATCATAACTTTTCTGTATTTCATGGATTTACTCTGAGTATCAGTATCTCATTTTCAATTATAACTAATTTTTAGAAGAATATAGGTTTTTTAATCTTTGCATATCTGGATCGAAATATCAAGCTTGTCGATCACAATTGTATGATTTATACACTTGGACTATTTAGTTCACTGAGCTTCCATAAGGAAATGAAGACCTTAACCTGAGTGTTTTTACCAAGATTGATAAAGAATAGGAATCTGTGGGAAAACATGAGAGGACAAAATGTTTGAATGAAGGTTGGTAAACTGGAAGTAACTTAAGCTTCTTCTTTTGAATTCTTCTATCATCTCTCTGTCTCCTGGGAATGAATAGGACACCTCTCACAAGATGGCCTTATGACCTACTTCAGGAGAGAAAAGGAAGGTCAGAGAGTCCTTCCTGCCCCTGAGGTTTCTTAAAATATTTAATATGTCATGGCACCATGTCATAGGGTGGCATATTCTGATCCCCTTTGTGTCCATACAGTTACATAGCTGATATCACAATGGGAACATTCTTGCCACCTGTTGAAATTCAAGGGATGGCTGTCATCTGCACAAAGGCAAATGGAGTCTTCTTCACTGTGATTTTGGTTGCTTTTGTCTCTTGAAGTCGCACGTCTCTGTATACACTTACCTTCTGTTTCTTCTTGGAATGTTTTGTTTTCAAACTAAAATTGCCCTTTTTGACAAAAATGACTATCATATGCTTTCAAAATTGGCCATCAGTTAAACCTGGGTATCTGAGTTGCACAACACCCAGATACATGGAAAACGATGAGGACTGATATTGCAGTTACTTCCAAATACACTCCTCATTACAAAGTAATAATACATTCCTGTAATAAGACTTTATTAAAATCATTTTAGTGTGTAAGTATGAATGCCTATTACTATATTACTAGCCTGATTCTGTACCTACTTTTACATTAATAAACATACTGTCATTTTATAAAAATTATACAAGTAGTTAATGGTTGTTGGTACTCATTTCCTCCAGTGAGAAACCAATTATGCTTGTATGACCAGCACTGAGTGCACTCTTTTTTTTTCACTTCGGTATATTCTTTCTCTGTCTAGAAATTAGTTCTTATTAACTCATCATTATGTTCATTAAGTCCATAACTCAGCAAATATTTACTGTGTAACCAGTGCTCAAGAAAGCATACATTTTGTTGCCTTTAAATTGCTTACAAATATTTTAGGTTGCTTCCTAATTTACTGTGGTAGATTAATCAACCTTGATCTACTTCTCAGTTTAAATGATGTCCTCTCGGAATCTTAAAATTTACATGGGCTCACTTTTCTGTTTATGAGTTAGTAAATGAAAATATATGAGTTAAAATGGCCAGCATTGCCCATCTTTTCGTTCTTTATTCAAGAATTTTAGGTTCCTTTAATCATCCTGAACTGTACGTGATTTATTAAAATAACTTCACATGCTGTATTTTAAAAGGCCAAGAAGTAAGACACCCAAAAATGAATAATGATTTTTACATAGGTAGTATTTTAATAGTTTCTTATGATACTATCTTATGGTCTATCTAAACATGTTTTCTCTTAAGAAAATATGAAGGACTATCAAAAGGCTAAATTTAAATGAATGTTGTCATAAAAAGTAGCAGAAAAGAATTATTACATCTGTTGAATCCCTCCTTGTCCACTGGGTCCTAGCTGCTTGTGAAGTGAGAATATGTGATCTCGGTGATTTATCTTTCTCTTTATATATTCCCAGAATTCACATGAGAATAGATAGAATCAGCCACAAGTTCTGTTTTTCCCCTTTCTATGTCTGCAGCAGAGGTTGTGTTGAATGTGTAAATTTTAGACCTCTAGCTACACTTCTTTTCTGAACTTTTCACTCTGAGCTGCGTGTGACCAGAAAGGATGTTACAAAAATAAGCTAGTAATATTACAGTAGTAAATTTTTTTTGTGTGTGGTGGTTGGGAGAAGGAGTGAAGAAAAACTGCTATGTAAAATGTCATATGAGTAACTATCTTTTCCTATATCCAAAATTGAAGGGACTACTAAATAAATTAGAAGCTTAGTATTATGAGTTAATGAAAGTTAAAGATTAAGGTTTAGGTACTGTTTTTGCTTCTGTACATGCATATACACATCCTGTTGGCTCAGACACTAAATAATCCGCCTGCAATGCAAGAGACCTGGGTTGGATCGATCCCCTGCAGAAGGCTACAGCTACCCACTCCAGTATTCTACACACACACACACACACACATACACACACACAGAGGCATTTAGCAGATGCCTCTGACATACATATAGCAACCCCTTGGCTCAACTGCTCAATTTTACCTTTTTACTGAGTGAAAGTCATTCAGTTTGCAACTCCATGGACTGTAGCCCACTAGGCTCCTCTGTCCATGGAGTACTCCAGGAAAGGATACTGCCATGGGTTGCCATTCTCTTCTCCTGGGGATCTTCCTGGCAGAGGGATCAATCCCAGAATTCTGCATTGTGGGCAGATTCTTTGCCATCTGAGCCAGCAGGGCCACCAAAATTTTACTCAGATCCAAAGTAAACTATTTTGTGAACACTCAGGCCTACCTCAGTTACCTCTTTCTCACCTTCTGTGCTTTCTCTTTGTCTTGTAATAGTCTGCCATAAGACTTTCCCCAAGTCTACAAGCTTCTATGGTTGGCACTGAGCAATTCACCTGGATACAGGGGACTTCATCTCGTGAAGATTGTCCTCAACCACTGGGGAGAAGGGCCTGTGTATCATTACACTAGATTTATATTACTCACAGAAATGTCTCAGAGATCTGGACAGAAGTTGGCTTTCTTTGCCAAAAGTGGCAATTCCAATAATAATGCGTAGTGTGACTTTTCCTTTTCAGTTTATCTCTCCCCATTCCTTCAAACTACATTCCTGGGATCACCCCCTGAGTAACCTCAGTTCAGTTCAGTTCAGTCGTTTAGTCATGTCTAACTCTTTGCGACCCCATGAACCGCAGCACGCCAGGCTTCCCTGTCCATCACCAACGCCCGGAGTTCACTCAGGCTCGCATCCATCGAGTCCATGATGCCATCCAGCCATCACATCCTCTGTTGTCCCCTTCTCCTCCTGCCTCCAATCCCTCCCAGCATCAGAGTCTTTTCCAATGAGTCAACTCTTCGCATGAGGTGGCCAAAGTACTGGAGTTTCAGCTTTAGCATCATTCCTTCCAAAGAAATCCCAGGGCTGATCTCCTTCAG
>SJYT01014617.1:161388-215607 GCA_006410635.1 Cephalophus harveyi | reverse complement strand
TAGACGGACCTTAGTCGGCAAAGTAATGTCTCTGCTTTTGAATATGCTATCTAGGTTGGTCATAACTTTTCTTCCAAGGAGTAAGCGTCTTTTAATTTCATGGCTGCAGTCACCATCTGCAGTGATTTTGGAGCCCAAAAAATAAAGTCTGACACTGTTTCCACTGTTTCCCCATCTATTTCCCATGACCATTGGAAAAACCATAGCCTTGACTAGATGGACCTTTGTTGGCAAAGTAATATCTCTGCTTTTTAATATGCTTACATAGGTGTATACAAATGTCCATGCTTCTTTTATATTGATTGTACTCAGTTTTTTAAAGGAAGATTTGAGATGACTGAAAACAAACTAAAGGTCTGTTAATTAGAGAATGGATAAATTGTAATACAAGGATATAATTGAAAACTATACAGCAATTGAAATGCTTGAACTGCAGCTAGATGTATGACCATATATTAATTTCAAAAGCTTAATGTTGAGCTGAAAAACAATCAATATAAGAAAAACAACCTGTGAAGAAAGCAGTGAATATAAAATCAGTTACCTAAATTGTAAAGTTATAAAACATGAAATTCATGAAAGTGTGTTCACATGGGCCATGAACAGAGTTAGGTAAACAAGGAAAGGAATGGGATTGAGAAGAAGTCAGAGATAACTACAATGGACTTTTTAAGGGAAAAATTACAATGCAAATATAGTATTTTAAATTTTTTAGAAATTGGTATGGCATGTTTTAAAAATGATGGTCTTTCATATTGTTGAAAATTCACCAATGTAGAATTTTAATGTTGATTTAATTCATTTTTAATAGCCTAATTATTTTATAAATCCATGAGAAGTATTGCAGGTTAATTCTTTCCTTTATATGTGCTTAATTTACTAAACATATCTGCCATAGGAACCAAACAGACAACTCACATAACCAACAGAAAAAGAAAACTGGAACCATGAAAATCTGAGCTTTGGTCTCGATGAAGAGTGTTCATTTTCTTTCAAAGAGAACAAGGCCAGAATGCAGCATGAATTTCTGCTATCAATAAAAAGTCAGTGACTGCTAATTAATAACAAAACGACAGAAGACTGGGTAGAGCATGGCTTACTCAGGTGGTACAGTGGGAAAAGAATCTGCCTGCCAATGCAGGCGATGTAAGAGACATGGGTTTGATCCCTGGGTTAGGTAGATTCCCTGAAGGAGGAACTGGCAACCTGCTCCAGTATCCTAGCATGGAAAATTCTATGGACAGAGGAGCCAGGCGGGCTACAGTCCATGGGATCAAAAAGAGTAGGACATGCCTGAGTGCATACGCACAGAATAGAATATGCCATTCATAATTCCTGGAGAATTTTAGCCAATCATCTTCAACTGGGACTCCTGAAATGATCAATTGATCATTTGTCCATAACTGGAGATCATAATCCAATTATAAACTAAAGCAATAAACACCAAGACACTCTTGGAAATGTATATCCTGGTCAATCTGAATTGAACAAGGAGAAAGCTCTGTTGAGAATGTCTGCATTGCTCTAACAGTGTTCAGCATAACAATATTAAATAGGGTTGCCCCTGAGCTGCTTAATAGGGTAAAGTGGAAAGAGCAGGGCATGGATGTTTGATAGTGTTACACAGAAATGCCATGGGTTCAAATGGATTAAAAGGCAATGTCCCTGCCCTTCCGTATCACTTAGAAAGTGTCATGCTGCTGCATAATGTAGATCTGCTTTCACTTTGAACTCCAAAAAAATATTGAATCTTTCCACCAAGGAAGACCATTCGTTTATTTGTTTATTTTTGCAGTGTGAGTCCGTCTCCTGAGTCAGTTGATTGGGCTCCTTAATGAGCAGGGCCAGTCAGTGCCTCTTCTGGGGATTTGGAATTGATGTAAGAGACAGAATTACAGTTAGAACATGTGTCCAGAATATGGCAAGTAAACTGAGGAACCATTGGCAACCATCTACCCTCTGTCCTGGGACCTCAGATCCAGAGAACGACAGTCTGCTGAGGAGGAAGAATGAGCAGATGTGGATGTGCAGGTAGAAGCCAAGGTGAGCGCATGAGAGAGTGTGCCTTGAATCCTAGCACTCTCTTCATTCAGTTTGCCTTAGGAAGATTTCTGTTTTTATCTAAGGCAGTGTACTCTGCATTACTGACAGTAATGCAGTCTAAGACCATTCCAGGCAAGACTTTGAGAACTCTGGATTATAAATACTATTCCTACCAAGTAAATCAGTGGATAAGAGAAACATAAGGATACATGGTAAAATATAAGCCATCAGAAAGGCTATCAGTCCCTCCTGTTTTAAAGTAAGACCTCAAGAAGCCTCTAGAGGGCAGGAAGGCTAACTTTAGGAAACAGGGTTTTCTCCATGTACTAGGTAGCATTTATTGCACAATTACTTAGTGTCCAAATGTTCTGCCTCGATTAAATAATTTAGTTTTTTCATCAATCCATTTTTTTAAAATATCATTTTTTTTCTGTCTTATGAATGACTCAAAGATACAAACCCATTAAAAAACTTGCCCAAGGTGAAAGTGAAGAGAAAGTGCAAGTCGCTCAGTTGTGTCCAGCAGTCTAAGGAATTTTCCAGGCCAGAATACTGGAGTGGGTAGCCTCTCACTTCTCCAGGGGATCCTCCCAAACCAGAAATCAAACTGGGGTCTCCTGCATTGCAGGCAGATTCTTTACCAGCTGAGCCACAAGGGAAGTCCGAGAATACTGGAGTGGGTAGCCTATCCTTTCTCCAGCGGATCTTCCTGACCCAGGTATTGAATTGGGGTGCCCTGCATTACAGGTGGATTGTTTACCAACTGAGCTATCTGGGAAGCTCTAAGGTGACACAAACATTAAAACGATCATCAAACCTAAGCAATCCCCTGACTCAGCATTTGTTCACTCATTCAGTCAGCTAGCTGCTTCTCATATATGATATGCATTTGTTGTTATACAGTCACTAAGTCGTATCAGACTTTTTGCAACCCCATGGGCTGCAGCACACCAGGCTGCCCTCTCCTTCACTCTCTGAGTTTTCTCAAACTCACGTCCACTGTGTTGAGGATGCCATCCAACCCTCTCATCCTCTGCTACCCTCTTCTCCTCTTGCCCTCAATACTATGCCTCTCTGTGTACCTCAGGCTTCCTGGATAGCTCAGCTGGTAAAGAATCTGCCTGCAATGCAGGAGAGCCCAGGTCGATTCCTGAGTTGGGAAGATCTGTTGAAGAAGGGATAGGCTACCCACTCCAGTATTCCTGGGGTTCTCTGTGGCTCAGCTGGTAAGGAATCTGCCTGCAATGTGGGGGACCTGGGTTGAGAAGATCCCCTGGAGAAGGGAAAGGCTTACCACTCCAGTATTCTAGCCTGGAGAATTCCATGTACTGTACAGTCAATGGGGTTGCAAAGAGTCAGACATGACTGAGTAATGTTCAGCTTTCCGTGTAACTCAAGCCAAGGGAAAAATTAAGATTTCAGGTGAAAGAAATACATCAAGAACCAAAAATGAAACTCTGATCTTTTCATATCACATTGTTACAAATAAAATGCCCATCTTTCTAAAGAAACCCTAGAACTAATTTTATGGACTGAATATTTATAACTTACCTAAATTCATATTTTGAAATCTGAACTCCCAAAGTGATAGTATAAGGAGGTGGGAAGTAATTAAGTCATAAGGGTGGTTCCCAGATGAATGAAATTAGTGCCCCTATGAAAGAGACACCAGAGAGCTTGCTCACCTTCCTTCTGCTGTGTGAGGATACAATCTACTCAAGATTCAGGAAGCAGGTCTCATGAGACACCAAATCTGCTGGCACATTGATCCTGGACTTCTTAGACTTTCAAACTTCAAAAAATAAAATTTGTTGCATAAACTACCCAGTTTATGGTTATTTTCTAAAACGACTTGAACTAAAACAACTAATATTTTGGTAACAAAGTTATATGAGGCTGTACCTAAAGCCCTCCATATCTTTGTTCTGGTTCTTTGTTCTTGGTCTCATCTATCAGACACTGAAAACTAAGGAAACTCTTTTTAATTTAGTCAAAATCTTGTGATCTTTCATTCTGTCTACAAAACAAAGAACTGGAATGATTCAATATTGTATTACTAAGTTAATACAAATTTTAAATAATAATAATGAGCTGCTGAGTAGAAAATTAAACACTATGCAAATGGAGAGCCTAATGATTACTCTGGATTATATAAAGAGATAGAATGAAACTTGTGCTACAAATTACTGGAAACGAAGCATTGGTATTAGCAGCAGAGTGAAAACAATCTAACCATCCTTATTAAGAGGTAGAGCTCAGTGACCAGATGCCTGGGCTCAAGGTTCACACCTTGGCTGATTCATAATTAAGGTATATGCCATTGTCTCTCTAAACCTAGGTGTTCTCATCTGCAAATCAATATCAATGATAATATACACTCCTCAGATTTGCTACAAGGATCACATGAAAGTACATACTTACTATAATATGTGGAATATGATTATTACTAACGGGTGCTAGCCAATGTTAATAGTAGCCTGAACTTACACAGGACTGGGAAACAAACTGTTGGTGGGCACAAACAGAACCTTGTGTGCACCAGGACCCAGGAGAAAGGAGCAGTGACCCCACAAGAGACTGACCCAGACTTGCCCGTGAGTGTTCAGGAGTCTCTGGTGAAGGCGTGGGTTGGTGGTGGCCTGCTGCAGGGCTGGGGTCACTGAGTATAGCAGTGCATGCATGGGACCTTCTGAAGGAGGTCTCCATTATCTTTATTACCGCCAACATAGTTTGGCAAAGTAATCCCTAAGAAAGGCAATGCCAAAAAGCATTCGAACTACTGCACAACTGCATTCATCTCATACACTAGTAAAGTAATGCTCAAAATTCTCCAAGCCAGGCTTCAACAATACATGAACTGTGAACTTTCAAATGTTCAAACTGGATTTAGAAAAGGCAGAGGAACCAGAGATCAAATTGCCAATATCCCCTGCATCATTGGGGCTTCCCTGGTGGCTCAGAGGTTAAAGCGTCTGCCTGGAATGCAGGAGACCTGGGTTCAATCCCTGGGTTGGGAAGATCCCCTGGAGAAGGAAATGGCAACCCACTCCAGTACTCTTGCCTGGAGAATCCCATGGAGGGAGGAGCCTGGTAGGCTATAGTCCATGGGATTGCAAAGAGTCGGACACGACTGAGCGACTTTACTTTACTTTACCTGGATCATTGAAAAAGCAAGAGAGTTCCAGAAAAACATCTAATTCTGCTTTACTGACTATGCCAAAGCCTTTGACTGTATGGATCACAAATTGGCAAATTCTGAAAGAGCAGGGAATACCAGACCACCTGACTTGCCTCTTGAGAAATCAGTATGCAGGTCAGGAAGCAACAGTTAGAACTGGACATGGACCAACAGTCTGGTTCCAAATAGGGAAAAAGTACGTCAAGGCTGTATATTGTCACCCTGCTTATTTAACTTCTATGCAGAGTACATCATGAGAAACGCTGGGCTGGAGGAAGCACAAGCTGGAATCAAGATTGCTGGGAGAAATATCAATAACCTCAGATATGCAGATGACACCACCCTTATGGCAGAAAGTGAAGAAGAACTAAAGAGCCTCTTGATGAAAGTGAAAGAAGAGAGTGAAAAAGTTGGCTTAAAACTCAACATTCAGAAAACTAAGATTGTGGCATCTGGTCCCATTACTTTATGGCAAATAGATGGGGAAACAATGGAAACAGTGACAGACTTTATGTTTCTGGGGTCCCTAATCACTGCAGATGGTGACTCCAGCCATGAAATTAAAAAATGCTTGCTCTTTGGAAGAAAAACTATGACCAACCTAGACAGCATATTCAAAAGCAGAGACATTACTTTGCCAACAAAGATCCATCTAATCAAAGCTATGGTTTTCCCAGGAGTCATGTATGAATGTGAGAGTTGGACTCTAAAGAAAGCTGAGCCCTGAAGAATTGATGCTTTTGAACTGTGGTGTTGGAGAAAACTCTTGAGAAACCCTTGGGCTCCAAGGAGATCAAACCAGTCCATCTTAAAGGAAATCAGTCCTGAATATTCATTGTAAGGACTGATGTTGATGCTGAAATTCCAATACTTTGGACACCTGATGTGAGGAACTGACTCATTTGAAAAGACCCTGATGCTGGGAAAGATTGAAGTCAGGAGGAGAAGGGGATGACAGAGGATGAGATGGTTGGATAGCATCACTGACTCAATGGACATGAGTTTGAGTAAACTCTGGGAGTTGGCAATGGACAGGAACATCTGGCGTGAGGCAGTCCATAGCATCACAAAGAGATGGACATGACTGAGAGACTGAACTGACTGAATGGATGCTAGCCAATATTAATAGCAGCATGCTTACCTCTACCTCTTTTGAAATGATATTAAAGCAGTTCTCTTTACTTGTCTAGGAATATAATCATTACATATGGAAAATGCCAACCTCATTGATAAGAAGGGAAATTAATGAAAGATGGAAGGCTAAGTAGCAATAATATTTTTTCTTTGTCAAAAATTTATTTAATAATAAGTGATTCATAATAAAATGTAGCAGTCTATACCACAATCCCAAGTTCCTGTTTATAAGTAGTCAGTTTCAATCACATAGTTTACAATAATTGCAGTTTCTGCTTTCTGTTTTCAAGTATTGCAGAAGGTGTATGTTGGTGTGTGGGGTGGGGGCGGGGGGTTGGTGGCGGACAGGTAAAGAGGAATGCAAGCAAAGAATAAGGGACATTGTGAATGTAAAAATCATGCCACTTGGATTGTTTCTTACCCTCTTTAATTTTTTTTTTTCCTTTGTGAAGTGAAAAAAAACTACTAATTTTAAAAAGGCAGAGGTTAAACCTAATGTTCCAGGATTTACCCATCTACAAACACAAATATGCCACATTTAAATAATACCTCAAATATCTAAGAAGCATGACCTCTTGAATTCAACTAGGGTTAGACAAGACTTTCACCAGAATCTCTACCTTCTATCTTCTTTTGATATTCTCAAAACTCCCAAGAATATTCATTCCAAGACTCCATAAACTTCTGAATTCCAAGTTAGCATGTTTGTTTGTTTTTAACCTAGGATGGGGAGCAGAAAGACTAAAGTATCCTGGATCTCCAAACACATCGATAAGCCACTGGTTCAGTCTTGGACTCTATTATCTAGATTAGTCATTGTATGGGGAAAATATTCTTGTCATATTTTTCTCTTATTTGCTGACAAGAACATTTCTAACAGGCAAAGGCTAATGTTTTTATATAATGGAAACTTCTCCTTTCCCCAAATAGAAGTGAGCTATAACATGGTCAGGAACTTATTAAATCATACATAACAGGAATGGCCAAGGTATAGTTAAACATAGTTGACAGTTTATTTCCAGGGAACATTCTACTCTGTGACACTGAAGCTGACCGAGTCTACCATACTGTTTTCCTTATTTGAGGATCAGTTCAGTTCAGTCGCTCAGTTGTGTCCGACTCTTTGCAACCCCATGAATCACAGCACGCCAGGCCTCCTGTCCATCACCAACTCCAGGAGTTCACCCAAAGTCATGTGCATCGAGTCGGCGATGCCATCCAGCCATCTCATCCTCTGTCATCCCCTTCTCCTCCTGCCCCCAATCCCTCCCAGCATCAGGGTCTTTTCCAGTGAGTCAACTGTTTGCATGAGGTGGCCAAAGTTTTGAAGTTTCAGCTTTAGCATCAGTCCTTCCAATGAACACCCAGGACTGATCTCCCTTAGGATGGACAGGTTGGACCTCCTTGCAGTCCAAGGGACTCTTAAGAGTCTTCTCCAACACCACAGTTCAAAAGCATCTATTCTTCGGCGCTCAGCTTTCTTCACAGTCCAACTCTCACATCCATACATGACCACTGGAAAAACCATAGCCTTGACTAGACAGACCTTAGTTGGCAAAGTAATGTCTCTGCTTTTCAATATGCTATCTAGGTTGGTCATAACTTTCCTTCCAAGGAGTAAGAGTCTTTTAATTTCATGGCTGCAGTCACCATCTGCAGTGATTTTGGAGCCCAAAAAATAAAATCTAACACTGTTTCCCCATTTGCCATGAACTGATGGGACCAGATGCCATGATCTTAGTTTTCTGAATGTTGAACTTTAAGCCAACCTTTTCACTCTCCTGAGGATATTTGCCTCTAAATCCCAATTGTTCCACCAGTGAATGCTCTTATCTGAAAATAGACTGAAAATAGATTTTTGTAAATGATTGTTATAAACCAGATATTTTAGATTTGTATTATTTCATGATTTTATGACTGGCTATGGGTATGAGTTTTGCTTATATTTGATTTCACTTAATATTCTTTAAATCATCAATCTTTGTATATCTGTATTTTAATTATTACATATAATTTACAGGTGAATTATCGGTTTATCCAGAGCATTCACATCTTTACCTTGAAAGAGAAAAAGCTCTGATTAAATATAAACACTTTTTAAAAAAACATATTTTAACTTGCAGTTTCTCCCTTTAAGAAAATACCCTCAAAAATTAAAAAAAAAAAATGAAAAGAATCCTATTTATTTCTCATTTTCTTCTGCTGTAGATCCAATTTCCCATTCCCCAGATATCTTGGTTTTCTAACTTGTGAAGATCACAAGTAGTCACCGTGAATTTTAATATAGTGTTAGACTCCCCTGATTCAAATTAAGGTAAACTGTTTCAATGTAATTATTCTAGTGGTTTCATTAAGAAATCAGTCAAAATGAAAAATAAAAAACAAAATTGTCAAAATACTTGAGTTTGGACAAAAGAAAGGCAGACATTTCTTGAATTTTTCTGTTGCACATTATGCACTGAAAAACAGCATCTATAATTCACAGAGTACTCCTACTGACTTCTTCAGGAACACTGAAAAATTCTGTTTCAAACAGAGGTAATTAGTCAGTGATTAAGAGACAGAGAGTAATTAGTACAAAAGAGAATTGCCTTTGTTTGTATAAGACCTGCCAGTCCAGGAAAGGAAGACTAGAGAAAACTTTTCTGACAAAGTATCTAAAGTTTTAAGGTTAATTTATTCCAAGTTAAAAGTTCAAAACTATCAGCAGGAAAGTATAAAGTCAGTGCAAGTACATCCTTCAACACTTGGCTCACAGTGGAGAATATTCTTCCAACAGTTGCCTTGTTCTCTCCACCTTTCAGTTTTGTTCTCAAATGTCTTCTCTTTAGAGGGAGTTCTCTGATCACCCTAGCTAACCACCACCACCCGTCGCTCAGTCCTGTCCGACTCTTTGCAACCCCATGGACTGTAGCCCAAGCTCCTCTGTCCATGGGATTCTCCAGGCAAGAGTACTGGAGTGGGTTGCCATTTCCTTCTCCAGGAGATCTTCCCGACCCAGGGATCAAACCCCCACCCTAGCTAAAGTTGATCCTAACTCTTTACTTTGCCTTCTCTTACTCTCAGTATCACAGTATCTGAAATTCTATCCTGATACATTTTCTTCATGGCTGATAATCTATCTCTCCCACTAGAATAAAAGTTTCATGACGAAAAAAAGTTTACTGTGGTCTCAGTTGTAGCTACACTACCTATCATGGTGCCTGGAAACATACTAGGTGGTCAATGAAACTCTGTTAACTTTTTTGTTAACCAGAAGGAGATTTTTTGTTTACAAACAACTGCATGGAGGTTAAAATAATCAGGTGTTGTAAAAAATTTAATTTTTGGTAGTAGCTGAGTGAGTTTTTAAGTGATGCCTGGAAATAATTCATAGAATCAATGTGTATCATTTTGTTGTTATTGTTTAGTCGCTAAGCTGTGTCTAACTCTGCTATGGACTATAGCCCGCCACGATCATCTGCCTGTGGGATTTCCCAGGCAAGAATACTGTAGTTGGTTGCCATTTCCTACTCCAGGGAATCTTTCCTACCCAGGGATCAAATACAAATCTCCTGCACTGATAGGGGGGTTCTTTACTGCCGAGCCACCAGAAAAACCTGTGCATTAGTTACCCGAGACTTTATTCAGTTCAGTTCAGTTCAGTCACTTAGTCATGTCCAACTCTTTGCGACACCATGGACTGCAGCATGCCAGACCTCCCTGTCCATCACTAACTCCCGGAGTCCACACAAACACATGTCCATTGAGTCGGTGATGCCATCCAACCATCTCATCCTCTGATGTCCCCTTCTCCTCCTGCCCTCCATCTTTCCCAGCATCAGGGTCTTTTCAAATAAGTCAGCTTCTTTGCATCAGGTGGCCAAAGTATTGGAGTTTCAGCTTCAACATCAGTCCTTCCAATGAATACCCAGGACTGATCTCCTTTAGAATGGACTGGTTGGATCTCCTTGCAGAAACTTTATTAATTAGCCCAAATGGCTGCTGCTGCTGCTGCTAAGTCGCTTCAGTCATGTCCAACTCTGTGCGACCCCATAGACGGCAGCCCACCAGGCTCCCTCGTCCCTGGAATTCTCCAGGCAAGAACACTGGAGTGGCTTAATGGTGAGTGAAGTCGCTCAGTCGTGTCCGACTCTTTGCGACCTCATGGACTCTAGCCCACCAGGCTCCTCCATCCATGGAAATCTTCAGGCAAGAACACTGGAGTGGGTTAATGGCACCTCCTCCCAAAAGACTACTAAAATAAGCTGACTTAATCAGTTCCTCTGATGTGATCGAAAGTCCTGTGTTCTTTTGTGTCTCCTTCAGTAGTAAACCACTCAGTGGTGAAGATTATGTCCAATTCCTCTTTTGTCAATGAAATCTTTTATTAAATTAATTTTCTTTACATAAGAATCACATACATTTAAGGTACAGGGCATGATGATTTGACGCACGCAGTGAAATGACTGTAGTCGAGCTAATCAGTATATCTTCTCCTCATATTCTTCTCCTTGTGTGTGATGTGCCTGCATGCGTGGTAAATCACTTCAGTCGTGGCTGGCTCTTTGTGACCCAAGGACTGCAGCCTGCCAGGCTCCTCTACCCATGGGATTTTCCAGGCAAGAATACTGCAGTGGGTTGCCAAGCCCTCCTCCAGTGGATCTTCCCCACCCAGGGGTCAAACCGAGTGTCTTTTGTCTCCTCCATCAGTGGGCAGGTTCTTCACCTCCAGTGCCACCTGTGTGTCATCAGTTCAGTTCAGTTGCTCAGTCATGTCTGACTCTTTGAGACCCCATGGACCACAGTACGTCAGGCTTCCCTGTCCATCACCAACTCCCAGAGCTTACTCAAATTCATGTCCATTGATTTGGTGATGCTATCCAACCATCTCATCCTTTGTCATCTCCTCCTGCTTTCAATCAATCCCAGCATCAAGGTCTTTTCAAGTGAGTCAGTTCTTCACATCAGGTGGCCAAAGTATTGGAGTTTCAGCTTTAGGAAGTTTTATTTTACTTTTCCCTTGAATGCTTTTCTTAATATGAAAAGATTTTGGTCTCATTGTAGCTTTAGATAACTGTGATCTTCTAAGAAAGACTGGAAAATAAACTTGTTTGCCTATAATGTGAGGAAAGATAGACATAAGGGATGTGATGGGAGTTGTTAATGGTTCACCAGTGCTATCCATATATTATTTTTATTAAGTAGATTGGTTTGGGGTAGTGGAAACAGAAACCACTTATAAAAGGAAGGACACCAAGAAGTTTCAGTTTCTGTGTGTGATCAGAGGCCCTGAAATCTATCTCAGCAAATTGAGATAAATCTATCTCAATTCCCAGTGTTCAGTAAGTATACTGCTGGCAGGAATGTAAATTGATACAGTATTACAGAAAATGCATCATCTTTATAATTGCCTCAGTACCTACGACTGCATACAGTATCAGTGCCTTAAAAATCACACTGAATGAATAACTCAAAGCATCATAGTATGCAAACTCTCTTCTGATGAAAACATTCTCCTTTCAGGTTTAATAAAGGCCTCTGCCCAACATCAATGCAGTCCAAACCTGAAAGTTGAGTTCTTCAGTATGCTCCATTTCTCTGTAAGGCCCTGTGAGCACGCATTTCTATACCTGGGTGATCCAGGCAGTTAGACTATTTTCACAACACAATTTGTAAAATAACACTGTCACTTTCTATACTTGGTGTCCTTTTATAAGTGGGTTTCTGCTTCCACTACCCCGAACCCATCTACTTAATAAAAATAATATATGGATAGCATTGGTGAACCAATAAAAACTGCCATCACATCCCTTATGTCTATCTTTCCTCACATTGTAGGCAAACACGTTTATTTTCCAGTCTTTGTTAGAAGATCACAGTTGTCTAAAGATACAGTGAGAGCCAAATCTTTTCATATTAAGAAAAGCATTCAAGGGAAGAGTTAAGTAAAACTCCTGCCTACTTAATCAGTTGTGAAAACAAAATGAACTCAATGATTTTTAAATTAAGTAAAATCTGCACATTTTTGCATTGTCACAAATCTGAAATGAAGTCATTGTAATTGATCTCCCATCATGTCTTGTGCTTTATATCTAATATGTTAGATTGTAGATAAAAATACACTTTCGAGTGAAGCTATTTCTCATGGAGAAACAAAAAGCATAGAGCAAAAGCTGGAGATGAAGATTCCACAAATGTTTACTGATATGTAAAAGATATTTCTATATTTACTTCTTAAAAGCAACATATATATTCTGTTTAGTGAATAATGAGATTACCCTTTAATAAACCTCATTTTCTGGGGAAAAATAAATGTTTTGTAATTAAAAATATATTTTAAAGTATACTGCTATGTATATGTCAAAGCTTAAGAAGGATTTTCCCCTAAAATTATCCTTTAGAAGTAATATAAATCACCTTATGTTTATGACCATATAAATACTCTCTACATAAATATTCTTACATTATAGTAGTATGCTCAGTATGTCACTATGTTTTGAATAGCATAACATTATCTGAAGAGATTAATATAAACAACCCTCTATTAATACCACATTTGGATCATTATAGCAATGAAATGTATAGTGAAAACAAAACAAAAAGTAAAAATAAATATGGCATAGAAATTGAAAACATGTAAAAATATTAGGGCTCTCATATTTATAATTTCAAATGCTGTATATGATCATACACAAGCATTTTCAATTTACTTAAAAGCAGTGTAGGAGAAGGGAGGGCATGCTGACCAGGGAATGATCTTAGGTCCAATGTCACATTCATTTACAAGACAGGCATGGGCCACACTGGGTAACAGGTTCACTTCAAAAGATATGGGACAGGAAGCACTGTGCATCTGCAGGACAGTGTCAAACATTCCACATCAACGACAGTATTCCTCACAGCAATTCATGCAGCAGTCCACACAGCACCTCTCAAGTGACAGCAAGATGAGGGAGGAAAAGACTCACTTTAGTCACGTACAAAAGGCAGCCTGGCCTAAGAGCCTTATGCCCTATAGGAAAAAATCACGTCTTATAATAACCGACAGCCATAGTTTGTAGATACCCTGGAAGCCCATGATCAGTTACAAGAATCACCACATTACTGAAGCTGAAATGTATAATGTACTTGTCAGAATTTTAATATAATGAATTTATAGTTCATAAAGTTTCTCTCTATACAAAGATTATTTGTCAATCCATGACAAATAATAATAGAGCCATTCTATCTTCATCAAGTTCCTAGGAGGAGAATTGTTGATGAATTAAAACATAATTATTCAAACAGAAAAAAATCAGACTGAAGGAAACTCTATAGGTCAAATGCCCCAGGTTCTTCAACAAAAAACATAAGGAAAATTCAGAGTTATAGATTGAAAAAAACTAATAGACATTGATTTTTTTATAAAATGGTCAAGACCAAAGTAGAATGTAGGGGATGAACATTTAAGGAAATGTTGTTACTAATGACTGTAAATGTTACTACAGTGGTTAATTTGGAGGGTGGGCAAAAGGTTTAAATTTGGATCAGAGCACATGGAGAAGCTTCTAAGGTAAGTGAAAAAGTACTATTTCTTTTTTTTTTTAAGTAAAATATACATAAAATTTATCATTTTAATCATTTATTGATGTATATACCAGATTTTATTTAACTTTTCTCCCTATTGTCAGATTTTTAGATATTACAATTTTTTTTAACCATTACAAAGATTGCTAAAGTTGCAGAGATGCCTGCTCTGGTTATCACTTTTTCTTTTTTCTTTTTTTTTTGCACTTTAAAAATTAAATGACATACATTTAATAAGAAAAACTTGAAGAGTACAAATAATCATAAAGAAGGAAGCTAAAAATATTCATCATTCCCCCACTGGAAACAGATGTATTCATTATTGTTATGTAGCCACAGTTGAAAGAACCCTGATGGATGTTTAGTGTAAATCTCTCTGTGTGTACTCTTCCCTATTTCGATGTGGGTGTGTGCACATTTTTTCCTTATCAACATGAACTGCTACAGTGTAAATAGTTTTGTATATTGCTTTTACACTTACTAAATTGTGGTTTAATTTCATATCTACGACAGGGATCCCAGGACCCATTTTTAACAACTACATGGTATCCTTTTAGTGGACAAACTATAATGTATATAACTCCCTCTTGTTACTCTGCTTAATTTAGACAAAAAGCAAACAATGTAAGGGCTTCACCAGTGGCTCAGCAATAGAGATTCCACCGGCCAAGCAGGAGACATGGGTTCGATCCCTGGGTTGGGAAGATCCTTGGAGAAAGGACTGAGAACACACTCCAGTGTTCTTGCCTGGAAAATCCCATGGATAGAGGAGCCTGGCGGGCTACAGTCCATGGGGTCACAGAGTCGGACACAACTTAGTGACTAAACAACAACAACAACATGCAATGTAAGTGAATCATGGCCACCTTAAAGGCAGGCGGCACTAAAAGCTGGTCAGTCCTTTCTTTTATATGCATTTCGGTCACTTTCAAGCTTCCCTTGTGGCTTAGCTGGTTAAGAATTTGCCTGCAATGTGGGAGACATGGGTTCAGTCCCTGGGTTGGGAAGATGCTCTGGAGAAGGAAAAGGCTACCTACTCCAGTGTCCAGTGTTCTCCCTGGTAGCTCAGATGGTAAAGCATCTGTCTACAATGTGGGAGACCTGGGTTCGAGCCCTGGGTTGGGAAGATCTCCTGGAGAAGGAAATGGCAATCCACTCCAGTACTGTTGCCTGGAAAGTCCCATGGACAGAGGAGCCTGGTACGCTACAGTCTATGGGGTCGCAAAGAGTCGGACACGACTGAGCCACTTCACTTCACTTCACTCCAGTGTTCTGGCCTGGAGAATTCCATGGACTCTATAGTTCATGGGGTCACAAAAAGTCAGGACTGAGCGACTTTCACTTTTCATTTGGTCACTTTCAGAAAGGAGAGGAAAAAATGCAAGGACTTTAACCATATTAAACATACAGTTCAGTGTGTGCTAAGTCATGTCCCACTCTGCGACCGGATGGACAGTTCGGGAATATTAACTACAGTCACTTTGTTGTGAAACCATCACCAATATCCATCTCCAAAATTTATCACTCTAAACTGAAACTCTGTTCTCATTAAACAGTAACTCCACCATGCTTCCTTTCCCTAGGCCCTGGGGACCACCATTCTATGTTCTGTCTCTATGAATTTAACTCTTTTAGGTAGCTCATATAAGTGGAACCATCCTTAAGTGTCTGGATTATAATTGACTATGCACAATGTCTAGTTTCATCCATGTTATAGCATCTATCATAACTTTATTCTTTTAAAAATAGAATATTATTCCATTGTGTGTGTATATACAATGTATACATATATACATACTTTTTTTATCCATTCATCTGTGATGGACACTTGGGTTGCTTTCACCTTTTGTCTATTGTGAATAATTCTGCTACAAACAATGAGGTATAAATATCAATTCAAGTTTCCATTTTCAATCATTTTGGATATAGGTTCAGAAGTGCAATTTCTGGATCATATGGTAATTTAGTGTTTAAAATTTTGAGAACCTACCATGATGTTTTAGAAAAGTGTTATTTTTTTAACCTGGGTTTGAATCCGCCTGCAATGTGGGAGACCTGGGTTCGATCCCTGGATTGGGAAGACCCTGTGGAGAAGGGAAAGGCTACCCACTCCAGTATTCTGGCCTGGAGAATTCCATGGACTGTAAAGTTCATGGGGTCGCAAAGAGTCAGACACGACTGAGCGACTTTCACTTCACTTAGTTATAAGAAGTGTAAGACAAAATTATCTTACAGCTAGACTGAGATAGCTTTGTGCTTATTTCCTGGGACAGCTTGCAGTGTGGTACTGACTCAGCCTGGAACGTCTGGGCTACTGATTTATGATGACTATTTAAAGTATGAAACTCCCAGCTTACACTCAGGGTCAGCTTATCTAGGGATGATTTACATCTGGTGCAACTGCTTAAACAGCTTGCTTGACCTTAGCATTCCCACAACCGTGTCTTAGAGGTTGATAATCTGGAGGCAAGATGCATCCTTAGTAGGTAAGAAATGATCCAGGGAAAATTGTACCTAGAAGTCTCCTGGGTCCCTGATATGTACCTGCTCTTTCTTTTTCCCATGCTACTGTACTTTTGCCTTCAATGAGTCAGTTCTATGGGATCTTGAGAGGCCTTTCATTTATTCAAACCTATGCAGCTATTGTGAAAGGATGCTTGCATTGTATTTGTCTTATATATATAGTTTGCTTAAAAAGAGAAAAGGTTAATAACAAAGTATTTCCAGTAACCAGAATTCCTATTCCACACCATTCCCCAACACTATTTCCCCCTCACAAATGTTAAACACTATCATTACTTCTATACCTATTGATTAGTTTTGCCTGTTTTAAAATCCTACACTTGGAATCCCACAAAATGTACTCCTGTGCCTTCATTCAAAATTTGCTTCATGAACTCCCCTGCTATATAGTATTCAATTATCTGAATATGACAAAATATATTCACCTACTCTACTGTTGATAGACATTTTTGTTTCTAATTTCAAGCTATCGTGAACAGTGCTACCATGAACTGTATGTATCAATTGGCAAAATATGTATGCATTTCAGTTGAAGATACCTAGGAGTACGATTGAATGTATCCTGCTTTCTATGTCCTGTTTAAGAAATTTTTGCTTACATTCAAACTTGCCTAAGTATTCTTCCAAAAGATTTTTGTAATTCCTTTTACACTGATGTCTCAACCCATCTGAAATTGGTGTGAGTTGAGGGTCAAAATACATTTACTTTGCTATATGGATATCCAACTGACACAGAAGCACTTATCAAAAAGATATTTCTATCCTGCTGAATTTTTGTGGCATCTTTGTAAAAATCAAGGATGAAAGAAAGATAGATAGGTAATAGAATAGATGAGATAAATAAACAGAAAAATGGTTAGCTATGGATGTAAATACATGGAGATACAGACTTTCTGAATTTTCTATTCTGTCCAAAAGACTGCGTTCTCTTAATTACTGACCTTTATTATAATTTTTAATATATGATAGCATAAATCCTCTTTATTACTCTTTTTCAGGATTGTTTTATTATTGGTATCTGCATTTCCATTTGAATTTTAGAATCAGTCCATTAACTTCCATATACTCACAGAAGTTACTGTTGAGGTTTTAACTAGGAGTACATTGAATTTATAGTACAATTTGAGGAGGGTCACTTTTATAGTATCAAATTATACATTACAAAACCATGGTATGCTTCTCCATTTATTTGGACAATTTAAAAATTAAGTCAGTGATATGTCTTATTTTTTTAGTGTGTTCTTATTGATGGTTTTGAACTGTAGTACTGGAGAAGACTCTTGAGAGTCCCTTGGACAACAGAGAGATCAAACTTGTCAATCCTGAAGGAAATCAACCCTGAATATTCATTGGTAGGATTGATGCTGAAGCTCCAATATTTTGGCCATCTGATGCAAAGAGCTAATTCACTGGACAAGACCCTAATCCTGGGAAAGATTGAGTGCAAGAGAAGAAGGGGACAGCAAAGGATGAGATGGTTGGATGGCATCATCAATTCAATGGACATGAGCTCCAGTAAACTTCAAGAGATAGTGAAGAACAGGAAGCCTGTCATGGTACATGGTGTTGCAAAGTCAGACACAACTAAATGACTGAACAGCAACAACTTTCACGTTACTTACTAGCTCTAATCCTAATATTTGGATATATCTCTGATTCAATATATCCATATCAAATCCCTTACAATTATACAGTGCAAGTGACAAATCAATTCAAGGGATTAGATCTGATAGAGTGTTTGGAGAACTATGGACAGAGGTTCATAACATGGTACAGGAGGCTGTGATCAAAGCCATCCACAAGAAAAAGAAATTTAAAAAGGCAAAATGGTTATCTGTGGAGACCTTACAAGTAGCTTAGAGAAGAAGAGACGTGAAAGGCAAAGGAGAAAAGGAAAGATATACCCGTCTGAATGCAGAATTTCAAAGAATATCAAGCAGAGATGAGAAACCCTTCATAAGTGATCAATGCAAAGAAATAGAGGAAAACAATAGAATGGAAAAGACTAGAGATCTCTTCAAGAAAATTAGAGATACCAAGGGAACATTTCATGCAAAGATGGACACAGTAAAGGACAGAAACCGAGCCAAAGCTATGGTTTTCCAGTAGTCATGTATGGCTGTTGAGAGTTTGACTGTAAAGAAGGCTGAGTGCCAAAGAATTAATGCTTTTGAACTGTGGTGTTGGAGAAGACTCATGAGAGTCCCTTGGACTGCAAGGAGATCAAACCAGTCAATCCTGAAGGAAATCAACCCTTAATATGAATATTCATTGGAAGGACTGATGCTGAAGTTGAAGATCCAGTGCTTTGGCCACCTGATGAGAGGAACCAACTCATTGGAAAAGACCCTGATGCTGGGAAAGACTGAAGGCAGGAGGGGAAGGGAATGGCAGAGGAAGGAATGGTTGTATGGTATCACCAACTCAATGGACATGAGTTTGAGCAAACTTTGGGAGTTGGTGAAGGACAGAAAAACCTGACCTGTTGCAGTCCACGGGGTTGCAAAGAGTCGTACAGAATTGAGTGACTGAACGACAAGAACGACTTCTCTTTTTCAGTATGCATTCTATTGATCTATGTTCCAGCTCAATAAATTCATATATCGAATATTTCAATTATTTGTATTCTTTCCGTGCTAAAATTTTCATTTTATACCTTTGTGAGATACAAAGGTATCTCTGATCAATTCTCTTGACTTTATTAATAATTAAGATTTGTATCTAAAACCTTTCATATCTAGATCTTTTATGAATCTGCTTCTCTCTTCTGTTTTATTTTCTACTGGTCCCCTTTTTTGCATTTGTGATTCTAAATATTAAACTCAAAAAATTGTAGAACTTTGGCAATAAAATGTTTCTTCATACAAGGTTGACTTTACCATTTGAGATGTGAGAGAGGGACAGAGCCTTTCAGTCCAGTCTGGGGCTGAGCTGATTTGAGACTGGGTTTAGAGTGCAACTCTCAAATTCTGATTTGTCCCACATCTTATATGTAAGTCTCCAAAGTTTCCAACTAAGTGTATCCTGGAGACCTTAGCATTCCTGTCCTTGATTATTTGTCTTCTAACCTGTCTGTGGGTGCCTAAAACTGTATCCTGCTTTTCATTCTCTTTCTGTTTGATTTCATAGTCTCTGGGCCTAACTTGCTAAATTCACAAATATGTACAAGGAAAGGTTGAGTTCTCTCTGTACCAAACTCTTGGCTCCTTAAATAATGGATACTTCAGCAATCCCAAATTTAAGTATTTTACTATCTGTACCTATCTAACGTTCTTCTGCATATTAGTCTCTTGCCCCTGTCCATGTTCCTAGCCTTTTGACTTTTGCCATAAACTAGCAAACAATGCTGAGAGAATAACCACATTCAGAACATTAGATTACCTTACTTGAAATTTATTGTTTAATAAAATAAAAAGATATCAAGACAAAAGTGCTTATCAGTCAGAAAATTGTCCATAAATACTTCTGTCAAACCAGATTTTGATACATATTAACTGGTCGAAAGATGGAGGTCATACTCCCTAAAAAATTTCCAGAAGAGCAGTTATTTTATTCTGCCATATAAGTTCAGACTTTAAGCTTAAGCAATCTATGTTTCTAAGGTCAGGACTGATAAAATCTTGTAAGTGACAGAGAGCTTTACACATGCCTAACTAGAAGGTCACCCCAGGAGGCAATGACATATTTATGGTTCCTTTTTGGCTATCATATCATGTCTGTTACTCACTTCTATCTTTTTATTTATTGACTCTTAAGAGTTCTCTCAGCACATTTTACATATTTACTCTGTGACTTATAAATTCATTATTTTATCAGTTTACTATTTGATGTTGTAATATATTAAACTGGCCCTTAAAAAATCTCTAGCTGTAAAAACAAATGATATCTAAAAAGGAAAGAAGTGTATCCTTTTAAATATGGATTGATTTGTCTTAATACCTGTTTGCAAATATTTATTAAGCAAATACTATGTATTAAGACAGTGGAAGGGAAAAAATGACAAAGAAGAGAGATATAGTTCCATATAGATGCGGGAGAGGGATATATCTGCTTATGGAACCTGCCTCCTAAAATAAAGAAAACATTCATAGGTTCAAAGTGAAATTCTGAGAAAATGTTTGTGTTCTGCACATGTGCATGAAAGAATAACCTTAAATCTACTTATGCTACCAATAAATCTTTAAGATTTAGAAAGTAAATTAAAATATATAAAATAATAAATGAACTAATATGTAAATTTTGTACTTATTATCAATGGTGTCTTAAAATAAATATGAATAGGCATGTCATATATAAAATATAAATTCTTTAGTAGCTGATTATATTCTCATGATCTTCTCAAAATGAAATATTTTCTGTAATATAGTTCTTTTTTTGCATTGTGTATAAACACAATAAATAAATTCCTGTTATAAAACAGGAATTTGTGAGCAAATACTAAAATACTATTTTGACAAGTTCATCATGAGATTTGGACTGAAATGTCTTATCATATTAGGTTTTAATCTTTTTCATCATTGTAATTTTACCAGGACTAAGTAGACATGCAAACCACCCCCACCATACACAAAAAAGCATACACACATAGACATGGGGAGGTGACAGAAGAAAATATTTCTGCATTATTCATTCTTCAATAGTAATACAGAAATACAATTTTTCTAAGCAGGAACAAGCATAAATATTAAAGAGGTAAATCTGAACTATTTTAATCATTTTTTTACCTTACATAGATAAAAAAATGAGATGCTGCAGGTGGCTTATTTAATTTTTTCAATCCAGTTCCATGACTTTAAAACAAAGTTTGCAAACTTAGAATTCTACAGAGGACAGGATGCCAGGTAGAGTAGTTGTAAGTGTCAGTAGAAAATGATGTAAACTGTGGGGAATTAGTGAGTTTCACCAAAAAGCTGTTGTTTTCTAGCTCTGGCTTATTATTTGCCACACAAGAAATGTGAACTCAAAGTTGTCATAAAAAAACAAAAACAAAAACAAAACTCTGTCTTTATACAGAATCTCCAAATATTTGAACCATGAAAATCAATTAAAATATACCTGTGGCCTCCCTGACCCAAAATCACTAGTTCTACTTTAAAGGGAATCGAGAATTGGTTATGCCTGCTTCAAATTGCCCCTCAGGGTCTTGTGCTTCACTGAAGCTCTTAAAAGACTGACAAGCCTTGCCTTATTAGTATCAATTCAGTCCAGTTCAGCCACTCAGTCATGTCCAACTCTTTGTGACCCATGGACTGCAGCACATCGAGAATTGGTTATGCCTGCTTCAAATTGCCCCTCAGGGTCTTGTGCTTCACTGAAGCTCTTAAAAGACTGACAAGCCTTGCCTTATTAGTATCAATTCAGTCCAGTTCAGCCACTCAGTCATGTCCAACTCTTTGTGACCCATGGACTGCAGCACACCAGGCTTCCCTGTCCATCACCAACTCCTGGAGCTTGCTCAAACTCATGTCCATCCAGTTGGTGATGCCATCCAACCATCTCAACGTCTGTCTTCCCATTCTCCTCCTGCCTTCAATCTTTCCCAGCATCAGGGTCTTTTCCAATTAGCCTTATTAGATTGGCTAACCAAAAAGTTTTCACATAATCTATCTCATTGAAAATCTTCTATCATTTGACAGTTATGTTACAAAAAAATAACAAAATGAGAACAGTAACAAATTGAAAAGGTCTCCCTGGTAAAGTGGTAAAGAATTCACCTGCCAATGCAGGAGACTCTGGAGATGTGGGTTCGATCTCTGTGTCAGGAAGATCCCCTGGAAGAGGAAATGGCAACACACTCCAGTATTCTTGCTGGGAAATCCCATCGACAGAGGAGCCTGGAAGGCTACAGTCCATGGGGTCAGCAAAGAGCTGGATACAACTTAATGACTAAACAACAACAACAACATAAAACTAAAATAATAATTAATTGTATTATGGATAAATATTAATAAGATCATCTAAATGGCATAAACAACACCCCAATTAGCAAATGAGGAAAGTTTAGCCCCAAATAGTGACATATTAACTGTCATGTTTTAATAAGGGAATAATAAAGCCTATACCCTGAGTAAGGGATGTGGAAACTATTGCAATGGACAGAATTTTTTCATGGGAAAAACTATTATCATTTTTCCTCAGGATTGCTAGTGAGTCCATTCAAAGGGCACGGTTTCAAGTGTGTTTGCCTGTTAGTCTGTCAGATCAGTTTTGAAGATTTTGTCTTTGGTATTGCCTTGGGGAAGCTATATGTCCTAGAAGAATGAAATCATTAATTTATAATTTTCTGGAGCCTCTACCCATGTCTAGGGCTAATTTCACGGCAAATAATATATATAACTATTGGCTATTTCTGAGATAAAGGGAAATTTGAGGGAAATGAGTAACAAATGAAAACACAAGCTATTAACTTAGAAAAAGGAAAGAATGCTTGAAAATGGAGGAGACACAATTTTCTATGTACCTGTGATACAGCTATGTAAGTGCCCCTTAAGTACAAATTGACCTGTGGTCCCTAGAAAGTCTTCTTTAAGATGTATGTGCTATTCATTGTTTTAAAAAATACTATGTGCAGAGGATATAATTTTCATCTTATAATAGGACTTTTAAAAAAGTTCTTATCTTTTTAAACATATTTTTATGGTATGGAAGCAAAAAATTCTACCATGATCTCTTAATGTCGACATAAAAACAGATAAACAAATAAATACACCAGAAGCCAGGTCATGGACTCTTAGAAATAAAATAGAACTAAGTTTCTAAACAGCAAACCTAGTTCCCCTTCTGTATAAGAACTGAACTGCCTCTCTTTAGCAAGTTTTAAATGCTCTAAAGCCATATCTAAAACAGGGCTTCAATAATTTGAAATAAATTTCTTCTTCTTCTACTTTAGAAACTAGTCAAAGAGATGTAAACTAGATTTGTTTACACCCAAATTACTTCCTATTTACTCCCAAATATTTCACTTCAATTCTCTTTTTCAGAAGTTAAATGAAAACTATATTAATTCAATTAAATAAACATCCAATAAATGTAAGAGAAAAATAAAATACAGTCTTTGGTCCCAAAGAGTTCACAATCTTATAAGGTAATCTAGTATATATTAGTCTCATTGTATAGCATGTAAATGTATAAAAGACAGAGCAAGGGAACAGGGGAAAGCAAAGCAATTAATTCATTTTGGATGAAGAAAGTTTTAAATGTTTCAAGTTAATGAAGCAAGTTGAAAGATACATCAGCAAAATAGTGAGCAGGCAGCTCCAAATTCTTGTTTCCCCACAGAAAAATTGAATGGCAGGCAGAAACTGTTAAAACCAGCTTTGTTAGAACTCTGTGAAAGAGTCAAAGGTTTACAACAACCAAGTGCACACTGAATGAAGAAAATGGTAGAAGAGCTTTGGCTTGTAGTCTCTCTTTCCTCAACCCCTTTTCTAGCATGGCAGCAGTCTTAAAGCTGATGAGAATGTAAATTAGCACAACCACCATGAAAAATGTTTTGAGAAATAGTTAGAAAACTAATTATTAAATTACCCTATATTTCAGCAATTCCAATCCTAGGTATGTTTTCAAAAAATTGAATGTAGGGGCTCAAACAAATATTTGTATACCAATGTTTTTTGTAGCATTATTCATATTACTCAAAAGGTAGAAACATCCAAGTGTGTATCAACAGATGAAAATATAAATAATGCTTGACAAGTACATACAATGAAATATTAAGCTGTAAAAATAATGAAGCTCAGTACATGCAACAACATGGACGGACCTTGAAATATTATGCTAAGTGAAATAAAGTGGAAAAAAGGGACAAATACTGTATGATTCTACTTAAAATGAATAATCTGGAATAGACAAATTTGTGGCAACAGAAAATAGATTAGCATTGACCAGGGTCTTGGGGGAAATGGGAATGGGAAGTTATTGCTTAACAGTGACAGAGTTTCTGTTTGGAATTATGAAAATGTTTCGGAAATAGTGGTGGCAGTTGCACAATATTGTGAGTGCAATTAATGCCACTGAATTTTACACTTTTAAAGGATTGAAATGGCAAAATAAAGTATACAAATAAAATTTAAAGTCTTAAATCATATGTAAATACTGTCCTAAAAGATAACATTTTCAGAAGATAAAAAAACAACAGGAAAGGTAAAGGTATAATATGCATAAAAGAAAAGAAAACTGAAGGAGTTTGGAGATAAAATTGGAAAGGGAGGCTTATACCAGATTATAGGGATTTTTAAGGGCCAAGTGGAATCTGTTCTGTAAGAAGAAAATAGTTGAAGACAAAGAGGGAGAGTGATATGACTGATTTATACATTTTAATAAATTGGAGAATGTTTCAGAAGGAAATGTAAATTGGAAGATGTTAAATCAGTATGGAGATTATTGCAAAAAAAAAAAAAAAAAAACCCATGAGATGGAAACACTGGAGAAAATATACAGAAAGACATGAGAGAAATACTGGAGGTGATTGAGAAGCAAATGTATACAGTGTGGAATATCTAAATTATGGATTATAATGCCAGATACTACAGGTATACAGTCCAGGTATTACTTTCACCTAAATATGTATCCTAATACTGTACTGTTGTGTTGAAATGTCAAATGGCCCATTTTGTCATACCTACCTTTCTCTCTATGTATAAACAGAAGTATCTATTAGCATTAAGCAACTTAGATGTCCATCAGCAGATGAATGGATAAGAAAGCTGTGGTACATATACACAATGAAGTATTACTCAGCCATTAAAAAGAATACATTTGAATCAGCTCTAATGAGGTGGATGAAACTGGAGCCAATTATACAGAGTGAAGTAAGCCAGAAAGAAAAACACCAATACAGTATACTAACACATATATATGGAATTTAGAAAGATGGTAATGATAACCCTGTATGTGAGACAGCAAAAGAGACACAGCTGTATAGAACAGACTTTTGGACCCTGTGGGAGAGGGTGAGGGTGGGATGATTTGGGAGAATGGCATTGAAACATGTATAATATAATATAAGAAACAAATCACCAGTCTAGGTTCAATGCAGGATACAGGATGCTTGGGGCTGGTGCACTGGGATGACCCAGAGAGATGGTATGGGGAGGGAAGTGGGAGGGGGGTTCAGGATTGGGAACTCATGTACACCTATGGTGGATTCATGTTGATGTATGGCAAAACAAGTACAGTATTGTAAAGTGAAATAAAGTAAAATTTTAAAAAATGGAAAAAAAAAAGAAAGAAAGAAGGAAAGTGGAAGAAATTTGAAAGTAAATCTGATGGGAAAGGAAAAGCAATGTAACTAATGACGGGGGCTTCCCTGGTAGCTTAGCACTAAAGAACCCACCTGCCAATGCAGGAGACGTGGGTTTGATCCCTGGGTTGGGAAGATTCTCTGGAGAAGGGTACAGTAACCCACTTCAGTATTCTTGCCTGGGAAATCCCATGGACAGTGGAGCCTCACAGGCTACAGTCCATGGAGTCACGCAGAGTCAGACATGACTTAGTGACTGAACAACAACAATTAATAATAGACAATAAGCTGCACAGTTAAATAGAAATTTACATTGATTATTTTTGGACATCCCAAAGGACTTTGTTTACAAAATCCTTTACTAAGAATATTTCAATGTTATATAAACTTCTGAACAGTATCGCCCAACTGGAGCCAATAAGAAAGAGAGTTATTCAATGCCAACATTCTACTTAAATTGCACACTTATGGGATAATTATACTCCATGTTGATAATTCCTGCATGATAAAATTTTGTCCTCTTTGGTCTGTCAGCTATCCACTGATGACAAGGAATGGAATGCTGCAGTTCACTGTAGGCTTGAAACTCAAAGTACCTCCTCACTCAGTCAGACGCTGTGGGACTGCAGGCTGATCACTGACTCCAGCCATGGTGAGTCCCAGATGTGTTTGGTGAGGCTGCACTCGAGTGTACACATCCCATCTAAACTTAGATACAAACTGATCTGCAATTGTGATTTCCTTTAGAATTGTGTTTCCTACTCTTAAAAGTGAGTAGAACACATTAATGTTGGCAGAGAAGTTATTGTCCAAAAGGAACAGAGATACCAAATACTAAAACCTTAAGAATTAATTTTATTTAGTTTTATGCAGTAAAATTTATTAAACACACACAAACACACATACATACATTTGTGATCATGGTCCATTAACGGGTCTTTTTTTTTTTTTGAGAAGAGTAATGTAAAAAATATAATGGCAAGATTATTGCTATTCTCATTTCTTTCCCTCCTACACATGAATCTTTATGATTTTCCTGGGGACAGATTTCACCTGTAAACACAATTTTTTTGGGAAAAAAGGAACTGGATATTTTTTGTGGGCTGCAATATTTCTAGTTCTTTCTTCACTTTTTTCAGTCATGGTTCTGGTGGCAAACTTTTGAGCCAAGTTTACTATCCGATTTCGTTTTGATGGCATTGCAAATTAAGAAGTACTGATGGATTAATTTCTTCTCATTCAGTTGGAATAGAACATAAATACAAGAATGAGAGAAGTGACTTCACTGTAGATTTTACAGATACTGAATGATAATATGGACATTTTATAAATAAATGTATGTCAATAAATTTGGCAGCTTAGAGTAAATGGACAAGTACCTTGAAATCTACAAACTATCAAAGCTCATTCAAGAAGAAAAAGATAACCTGAATCTATTAACTATCTATTAAATGCATTATATTTGTAACATTGTACAGGGGCTTCATAACACTGTACAGAAGGCTGTGATCAAAACCATCCCCAAGAAAAAGAAATACAAAAAGGCAGAATGGTTGTCTGAAGAGGCCTTATATAGTTGAAGAAAGAAGGGAAGCAAAAGGTATAGGATAAAAGGAAAGATATATCCATTTAAATGCAGACTTCCAAAGAATAGCAAGGAAAGATAAGAAAGCCTTCCTAAATGATCAATGCAAAGAAATAGAGGAAAACAATAGAATGGGAAAGACCAGAGATCTCTTCAAGACAATTAGAGATACCAAGGAAATATTTCATGCAAATACGGGCACAATAAAAGACAGAAATGGTATGGACGTAAGAAGCAGAAGATACTAAGAAGAGGTGGCAAGAATACACAGAAGATCTTAATGACCCAGATAGCCACAATGATGTGATTACTCGTCTAGAGCCAGACATCCTGGAATGCAAGGCCAAGTGGGCCTTAGGAAGCATCACTACGAACAAAGCTAGGGGAGATGATGGCATTGCAGTTGAGCTATTTCAAATCTTAAAAGATGATGCTGTGAAAGTGCTGCACTCAATATGCCAGCAAATTTGGAAAACTCTGCAGTGGCCACAGGACTGGAAAAGGTCAGTTTTCATTCCAATCCCAAAGAAAGGCAATGCCAACGAATATTCAGACTACCACACAATTGCACTCATCTTATACGTTAGCAAAGCAATGCTCAAAATTCTCCAAGTTAGGCTTCAATAGCATGTGAACTGAGAACTTCCAGATGTTCAAGCTGAATTTAAAAAAGGCAGAGGAACCAAGGATCAAATTGCCAACATCCGCTGGATCATGGAAAAAGCAAGAGAGTTACAGAAAAACATCTTCTGCTTCATTGACTAAGCTAAAGCCTTTGACTGTGTGGATCACAACACTGGAAAATTCTTCAAGAGATGGGAATACCAGACCACCTGACCTGTCTCCTGAGAAATCTGTATGCAGGTAAGGAAGCAACAGTTAGAACCAGACATGGAACAGCGAACTGATTCCAAATAGGAAAAGGAGTACATCAAAGCTGTATATTGTCACCCTGCTTAATTAACTTATATGCAGAGTACATCGTGTGAAATGCTGGGCTGGATGAAGCACAATCTGGAATGAAGATTGCTGAGAGAAATATCAGTAACCTCAGATATTCAGATGGCACCATGCTTATGGCAGAAAGTGAAGAGGAACTAAAGAGCCTCTTGATGAAAGTGAAAGAAGAGAGTGAAAAAGCTGGCTTAAAAAACAACAACTCAACATTCAAAAAATGAAGATCATGGCATCTGGTTCCATCACTTCATGGCAAATAGATGAGAAAACAATGGAAACAGGGAGAGACTTTACTTTGGGGGGCTCCAAAATCACTGCAGATGGTGACTGTAGCCATGAAATTAAGTGATGCTTACTCCTGGAGGAAAAGCTATGACCAACCTAGACAACACATTAAAAAGCAGAGATATTAATTTGCCAACAAAGGTCCATCTAGTCAAAGCTATGTTTTTTCCAGTAGTCATGTATGGATGTGAGAGTTGGACTCTAAAGAAAGCTGAGCACTGAAGAATTGATGTTTTTGAATTGTGGGGTTGGAGAAGACTCTTGAGAGTCCCCTGGACTGCAAGGAGATCATATCAGTCAATCCTAAAGGAAGCCAGTCCTAAATATTCATTGGAAGGACTGAAGCTGAAGTTGAAACACCTGATATAAAGAATAACTCATTGGAAAAGATCCGGATGCTGGGAAAGATTGAATGCAGGAGGAGAAGGGGATGACAGAGGATGAGATTGTTGAATGGCATCACCGACTCTACGTTCAAAAGCTTCAGCAAGTTCTGGGAGTTGGTGATGGACAGGGATGCCTGGCATGAGGCAGTCCACGGGGTTGCAAAGAGTCGGACACGACTAAGCGACTGAACTGAACTAACAGAAATGCATTGTATTTGTAGATTAAAGACATCCCCACAAAGAAAACTCCAAGTTTGCATGGCTATAGTGGATAATTATGCCCAACAGTTCTAGAAGAAATAATAAAAATACCTCAAAAAAATTGAAAAGCAAAAGAAAATTGCCTAAATCATTTCATGAGATTAGCGTTATTAGCTTGATGTCCAAAAACAGATAAATATATTTTAAGAAATCAAAACTACCTAACAATATTTCTTATAAAACAGGGTACAAAAATTCTCAACAAAATTTTAGCAACTCAAATAGAAAAATGCATAAGAAGGACAATATTTCATGGCCAAATATGATATAAACTGAGAATGTAAGGTAGATTTAACATTTGAAAACTAACACATAAACACCGTATAAAAACTACAATGTAAAAAAGTAATATAAGCAAATAGTGACTGAAATAGATGTGTATAAGAGACAGGTACAGGGGTATTCAGAAATAAATACACTGAGTTTACATATGAAATCAGGTTAGATGTATTTCAGGAGAAAAGTATTGAAGAAAAAAGCAATTTTCACATGATACCATTCAGATCAAATTTAGAATGTAAAAGTAAATCATATAGCTAAATCATACAGTAAAAAATGACCATACAGTAAAAAAACATTATGGAAAATATTGGAAAAATGAAGGGAATAAAAAACAGAAAAGTTTCAATAATAATCGCCTCCATATTGGAAAAAGTGTTTCAATGACCCTAGTAAGGGTCTTAAGGGCAATGAAAGAAACTCAGTGTGCATTGTATTATCCTTTGTTCCTTTGATAAATTACTTTGATTTTAAAGCTAAATGTCCTAATATTACATATATATATATACACACACATAGTACAATATACACACACATTTATATATACATAAATACATATATGTATGTATGTACACACATTAAATGTCAACATTTGTCATTTGACACTTCATGGATTGATGGAGTTCATGAATTATTGCCTTTAAGGAAAATCATATTTTTTTCTTTATGCTTGAATGTAAAAAAATCTTATGTAGATAAATTATATATTAATAATTCTTTTGTATTTGATTTAAAAAGTAAAAACTGTGGCCTCAGGATTAAAAAAATGATGGATATGATTTAAATTTGAAGACATTCCTTTTCATTCTAAATCATCAATCCTGATTATTAGAAGTAAGAATTTGGTCATCTGCAAATCCAATTCCTAAACCTTATTTATAGCAGATAGAGAGCAATCATTATGTTTATGTGTATACCATTGCTGTGTGTTTTTTTTTTTTTTTAATCTGATTTGGAGAGTTACCTTGACAACCAAATCACTGACTTATGTTCTACACCCTGATTGATTCCCAAACCTCAATGTCACTCCAAGAATTGTTTCCTGTAATAGTAAATAATACTCTTTAAACTAGAGTTGTAACCTTTCCAACTGTCTTAAGAGCAATTCCTTATTTACTTTATCATAATCAATTTATAATTAAACAGTTTAAAAAAATAATTGCAAATGGTTTGATGAAGTTATTTACTCAGTTGTTTTAAAAATTAAATGTTAGTGGAACATGATCTTACCCTACAGTAATCAAGTATATTAATTTGCAACCAAATGGCTTTCTTTCTGTTGACTGAATATGGTTAAGCTGCATAAATTTAAAATATTAGCTAAATTTTTAATTCAGGGCTTCCCTTGTGGCTCATCTGGTAAAGAATAAGCCTGCAGTGTGGGAGACCTGGGTTTGATCCCTTTGTTGGGAAGATCCCCTGGAGAAGGGAAAGGCTACCCACTCCAGTATTCCAGCATGGAGAATTCCATGGACTGTATAGTCCATGGGGTCACAAAGAGTCAGACACGACTGAGCGACTTGCACTTTCAGGTAGCGCCAGTGGTAATGAATCCGCCTTCCAATGCAGGAAACGCAAGAGATGTGGGTTCAACCCCTGGGTTGGGAAGATCTCCTGGAGTGGGAAATGGCACCCCACTCTAGTATTCTTGCCTGGAGAATCCCATGGACAGTGGAGCCTCATGAAATACAGGTCATGGGACTGCAAAGAGTTAGACAGGACTGAGGACAAACATTTATTTCAACGTAATTCCCTTTAACTAAAAATATCCTTATTATTTATAATAAATATACTCTATTTTTGTCTAGCTAACTTTACAAATTCCTTATTTCTTAAACATGCACAACTATTGAAGGAAAAATGAAAATAAGTTACAGTTTTCAAGTGAGTATGGTGAAAATGCCAACACAGTTTTAAAAGAAAACACATTCAAATAATTATGGCCTGAAGGAAGTAAAATGATTTACTGTTTCTTGTATGTAGCTGCAAAATGAATGTCTTTCAGAAAGACTTTTAATTTATAAATCAAGAGTAGCAAAGTCTGAAATTATACTGAATCTAAACAGGGAAATCATTTTAAGAAAGATTACATTGTGGATCACAAATGAATTTCATGTTTTCCCAGCAATTAATGTCCAGAAAATCATTTGTCAAAATCATCATATGTAAATATGTAATTCTCCTGCCCTGGTTATAACTTCTATTAACATTCATAGGAATGGCATGGATTTGCTAAAAAAAATCCTTGTAATTGTGAAAATTAGGTTTTGTTTTCCAAACTACTTTGGTGGAACAAATTTGTAACAGAATCTAATACTGATGATTATATACTTTAAAAAGAAGAGAGAAAAAAAAAAAAACAAAACATGAAGTTTGTCAGAATAAAAAAACAATGCCTTCATTTTCAGCCCTCATTTTGTTTTACTTTGCATACACTAGGAAGTGTTACAGCTTGAGAAAAACTGATCTTCAAACTGGCATCTTTTTCTAAATTCTAAACAAAAGTACCTACCTAAACGTGAAGAAATGCAGCAGAGGAACATCATCCCTGATTCATTTCATTCATTTGAAGGAAAAAAACATGTTTTGTTTGAAAGTATAAAATTATTATTTTACACATTAGAAAATACAGAGTGGTATTGTTCATGGGTTATAGGTAAATTAATTGTACAACCAAATGGATTAATGTTAGGGATACCAATATGTATTCTGATACAGGATAAGTTTTGTTTATGATTCACTGGTGTGTGCAGGGCAAATATGTCAAATGAAGAAGAATTCTGTTAATATGAAGATTGTCATGGAGTAGGTTAGCTTGTCAACAAGTTGTTCCCTAAGGAATGAGAATGTGGGGAGATTCTATTTTAAAGTGCATCATTCTTCCTGATTCACTAGGTAGGACTCTCATAATAACTTTGTGGCCAGCACTTGTTCTGTTTATATCTATTTTCATTGTGCTTGTTTTCCGCCCCCAAGCATGTAGAAAAACAGCATATACCAAGCATAATAGAGGGAAACAGTGTTTTCTATTTTAATATTACTAAGATGGTCATCTAGAAAAAATATATAAAATGTAAATGGTTTTATTAAAAAAATTTTTTTCCTTTTTTAATTATAAATTTATTTTAATTGGAGGCTAACTACTTTACAATATTGTATTGGTTTTGGCATACATCAACATGAATCTGCCACGGGTATACACGTGTTCCCCATCCTGAACCCCTCTCTCACCTCCCTCCCTGTACCATCCCTCTGGGTCATACCAGTGCACCAGCCCTAAAGTTATATTTTATAAATTATTTTACATAATCTGGTCTCACTAGGAGAGCTATATAAAGCAAAATATACAAAGGTTTGAGAAAATCAGAGAACATTTTACATAGGAATGAAAAATAAATGTCAGAGGGGAAGCCTCAAGAGCTTAAAAATAATCTGTTTTAGGAAGAGAATAGACTTAACAAAAACAATTCTAAAATAGTGAATTTTATACTCTATGTTAAGAACTGTATTGGGTTCCTTCACCTGTGTTTTATTTAATCCTCAAAACAGACATGAAGAGTTTAATATCATGTATTAAGATAATGGAATTGAAGATTTGAGGGAAAACAAGTAATTTATTCAAGGTGTTTTAGTCCCTGAAGGGCAGAATCTCAATTCAGGTCTTATAATTCAAAAATTTAAAAAAGTAAATATCCAACAGTTAAGTGGGAAAAGATGTGGGTGAATACTAATAAACCTGGTATGTTAAATGTACTTGTCCCATTTATGTAAAAGACAGACAATTAAGAAAACAAGTGTTCCTGGTATGAGTGATGATAAAGAAAGGGATTATTAACAAGCATCTTTCATCTCTCTTCTTTCATGACTGCTGCTGCTGCTGCTAAGTCGCTTCAGTCATGTCCGACTCTGTGCGACCCCACAGATGGCAGCCCACCAGGCTCCGCCGTCCCTGGGATTCTCCAGGCAAGAATACTGGAGTGGGTTGCCATTTCCTTCTCCAGTGCATGAAAGTGAAAAGTGAAAGTGAAGTTGCTCAGTTGTGTCTGACTCCTAGCGACCCCATGGACTGCAGCCTACCAGGCTCCTCCATCCATGGGATTTTCCAGGCAAGAATAACTGGACTGATTGGTAAATGGAAAAAGAACAAACAAACAAGAACAAACAGAATTAGAAGTTTGAACTAGATGTCAGGGAGAATCTTGTACTATTCCTCATTCATTCACTTAGTTATTCATTCAGCAGATGCTTTTTAGTAATGAGTATGGTATCTGATCCATCACTTCATTGCAAATAGATGAGGAAACAGTGGCCACATATGATAAGGTTATGGCAAACATTATTGGTAAAAAATGGAAAGTATTCCCGCTAAGATCAGGAACAAGACAAGGGTGTCCACTTGTGCCACTATTATCCAACACAGTCTGGAAGTGCTAGCTACAGCAATTAGAGAAGAAAAAGCAGTGACAGGAATCCAGATTGGAAAAGAAGTAACCTCTCACTGTTTGCAGATGACATGATAATGTACATAGAGAACCCTAAAGATAGTGTCAGAAAATTACTAGAGCTAATCAGTGAACTTAGCAAAGTTATAGGATACAAAATTAATACACAGAAATCACTTGCAATTCTATATACTAACAATGAAAAATCAGAAAGAGAAATTAAGGAATCAATCCCCTTTACCATTGCAACAAAAAGAATCAAATATCTAGGAATAAACTTACTTAAGGAGATGAACTGTACACAGAAAATTATAAGACAATGGAGAAACAAGCATAGAGAATAGATTTATGGACATGGAGAGAGGGTAGGATAGGGTGAGATGTATGTAAAGAGTAACATAGAAACTTACATTACCATATGTAAAATAGATAGCCAATGGGATTTTGCTGTAAGAATCAGGAAACTCAAACAGGGGCTCTATATCAACCTAAAAGAGTGGGATGGGGAGGGAGATGGGAAGGAGGCTCAAAAGGTAGGGGATATGTGTATACCTATGGCTGATTCATGTTGAGGTTTGACAGAAAACAACAAAATTTGAAGGATAATACAGTTATCCTTCAATTAAAAAACATTAATTAAAAAAAGAAATTATCATAGCAAATGAAGTAAGTCAGAAAGAGAAAGACAAATACCATGTGATATCACTTATGTGTTGAATCTAAAATATGACAAAAATGAACTTATCTACAAAACAGAAACAGACTGACACAGAGAACAGACTTGTGGTTGCCAAGAGGGAAGGGGGGTGAGGGAAGAACGGCTTGGGCATTTGGAGTTAGCATATGCAAACTATTATCTATAGGATGATAAACAACAAGGACTTAATGTGTAACACAGGGAACTATATTCAATACTCTGTGATAAACCATAATGGAAAATAATATAAAAAAAAGAATATAAGCCATAATGGAAAAGAATATATATATAACCGAATCAATTTACTGCATAGCAAAAACAACTAACACCTAAAAAATACATAGCAATAGCAAAGGCAACCCTACCTAAATCCCCACAAATTTATTATTTTACAGTTTTGCAAGTCATATTTCTGATACAAGCTGTACACAGGGCTAAAATTATGGGACTGGCAGGACTGTGCTTCTCTCTGGGCCTATTGGAGAAGTTGTTACCTTGCTTTTTCCAGTTTCTAAAGCCCACCTGTTACTTGATTTTAAAGCCCTCCAGTATTCCTCCATCTTCAAAGCCAGTAACTAAAGATGGAGATCTTCTCATAGCCCCATCAACCTGAACTATCCTTCTGCCTCCCTCTTCTACTTCTAGAGACTCTTGTGATTACACAAGACCCATCAGAATAATTCAAGATAAATCCATCCTATGTCAAGGTAAGTTAACCACTTGCTTTCTTTATTTCTTTGCCATATTACCTCACATGGTTACAGGTTATGGGGATTAGGACCTGGATCTGTTTGGGGACTATTATTCTAATTATCACAGTATATGACTTGTCAAAGTTTACTGTTGTCTAATTTTACCAGTTTGGGTAAAATATAGAAATCTTACCCCCATCTACATCACTTTACCTTCTCTCTTTATAATAAAATTGTGATAAAATTTTTTTGTATATACTAAAATTGTACTAGACAGTGTTATAATTTTGCCTAAACCATCAAAAACAATTTAGAAAACTCAAGAGGAAAAGGACGTTCACAAAATTAACCATATTTTCTCTTTCCATGTTCTTTCTTTTTTCTGATATCCCACAGCTCCTCCTCTTGTCATTTTCTTTCTGCTTAGAGGACTTCTGTTAGGGTAAGTCTGCTGATGACAAATTTTATTAGTTTTCTCTCTTCTGAGAATGTCTTTATTTACCTTTATTCTTGAAGTATACTTTCACTGGATATAGAATTCTAGGTTGACATGTATTCTTGTTTCCTGGTACTTGGCAAGCCTCTCTGATACTATGCAGGTGGAGAGGGAAGGGGACACCAGGGTAAGCATGGAATTCCAGGCTTCTTGAGTGTCTCTGTAGACACTGCAATTGGGGAGGGGAAGCTCCTTATCATCTGGTGGGACAAAAATTTCCCTCGTGGCTTTCTCTGACACCAGAATAACTTGGCTGCCTTTTTGAAGTCTGGCAGTGGTGCATCTCTAGAATCTCTGTCTTTTGCTGTTGTAGGTCCTTTATCTACCATTTTCTATAGCGTGTCACTGGAATAAAGTGGTTACTGTCTGAAAGTTTTTTGTCTTATCAGCCTACCCAGGTCTTGTTTTTTGCCTAGAAAGAGCAATTTTTTTATTTTATTTTTGATGTGTTCACTTACTTTAAACACTCCATTTACCACATTATCACCATGGAATGTAAATTCAGGTTGGACAAGGGAATTTCACAAGTATGACAAAGCATTCGGTGGTATGCCAAAGTTTGTATAATATCTGACCAAACCAACTTGCTCATAAATCACTTCCATTATAGGCAATTTATTTACTTTATGATTCTTATAGAGAAAATGAACATATTGCACACATTTAAAATTTGTTTTAAAATTATTTTTTTGTCTATATCTATTGGCATTTTCAGGTTTTCTTCTTTTCCACCATCCAGCCAGGTATGTATTAAGGGGCAAAAGGAAAATAAGGGAACTCAATGAATGCCATTTTTGAGCCTTAAGTTCCCGAGCCAGCCTAGATTTTTCTCTCCGCTTTTCAGAGGCTCCTTATGTTTGCTTTATATATAATGTCTATGGGTTTTAATTGTACTTAGTGAGAGAAATAGGAAAAAGTATATCTATTCCATCTCCCCAGAAGTAGAAGTGTCCCTACTTATTTAAAAACCCATGCAATGTCTATAAATGAAAGGCATGCATTTCACTAAGGTGCATCCTTCACAAATGTCAAATTTTGTCTTTCCTTTACAAATGTCAAATTTTGTCTTTACTTCATAGTGAGAGAAACTGCCCACCCACATAACTTACTATCTAGGTGATCATGCTTGGTACTGTATGACTCATATTACTTCTTTTATTTCATCTCCACCCTTAATGGTAAATGGTACAAGTGATGGTCTTGACTTAAGGTCAGAAAATCCATAGGCCTTCAAGAAACAAATGCAAAGCTAGAAACGGAAAAATAAGGAGAAAAATAAAGAAAATGGAAGGGGTGAGTGAAGGGAAATCCAGTAACAATAGAAGGAGAAAAAAAAAATACCATAAAATTAGGTCAGTGTCTTGATCGATCAAAATTCATGTGGAAGCTCAACCATGAGAGTGAAAGAGAAATGCCATAATTGATTAATAAAAGCAAACCTTGTTTAGTGCCTAAATGCTTTCAGAAAGTGTCATAGCTACTTTTAAATGTGTTAATTCATGTCATGCAAATTAGTTAGGTTATATTACAGGCTTGTTTTATCTGGGGAAACTGAGTATGGGTTGCTCAAGATCACACAGGCAGGGATTTTGATTCTAGGCATTACACTTGGTTGAACTCTATGATATCGCCAATGCATCTCTTTTTTTGTAGAAATAGAGGAAACGTGAGAGAGAAACCACCCGAGGGAGTAAATTTCATTTCCAGTGTTCCCTTTTCACTGTGGCTACCACATTAGGATCCCTGTGAATTCCTCTTAGAGCCTTATGACAAAGTCCACTTTACCAGCTGGTTTAGACAGTCTCTCTCTCTCTTTTAAACAACATAGAATCATAAGTTAAAAAATTAAGAATTTTTATAAGCAGGAATGAAACAGATATTAGTGCTGCTTTCCAGAACACCTACCCATTGAGGGTAGGATATATTACATGCCAGAGAATAGAAATGAGAAGAAAAAAAAAAAAAGGAAAGTGATCATCTTACAGTTAAAGGATATAAAGTAATTAAAAATTTAGACCAAGGAAGGCTGATGAAAAGCCTGCCTTAAGCATAGCAGACACTATTTAGATCCTAAAACTTGGTGCGTGAAAGGAAGTTCTTGGCTTTCAAAAGTGATGAAGGAGATGAAAATATTCTATTCTTTATACTCGTATTCCCTTCTTCTTAGGAACCAGAATCTAGTGTATTGCTTAGCTTAAAAAACTTGCTAAATTTGTTAAATAAATTAGATATGACTTTTCATTTAAAAGAATCTAAACTAATGAGTGAATTTAATCAAGTACTGTTTTTGTTTTTCTTCCCTAAAAATATATACTAGGTCATTTTTCATATTCTTTGGCAAATACTTTGTCTTTTAAGATGTAAATTAACATCACCCTTTTTCCACAGAACATGTCAGGATAATATATAGCAACCCAATGTAACTGGTAAGTGTACAGAATTAGCTGTTAGCAAACCCTGATTCTAGCTTGTATAGTATTTTCTGCAAAATCTAGTGGAAACATTCCCATAAGACTATATTGCTGGATTTCATTAACTCTGTTCTTAAAATTTTCAGATATAATCATGTTTAGGTAAGTGATTATTATTAACTAAAATAAAACAAAGAATTAAATCTTATATATTTACAATGAGATATTATTTGCTCAAGTTGAGAATATTTTAAGTCAGCATAATCAGTGACTTTTCATTTAGGTAAATTTGCTTGAGGAGATAAATTACAGTCAGTAGATTTCTTATTGAGCATGAAATAAGAGTAAGATGAATGCAATGTATTGATGGTATACTAGGATGATCTCATCATTCCTTTCACAATCTGATATTCTTGTCACTCAAGATGAAACATTTAACCTTACTTACTAAGATCCTTTGAATCTACTCCCCTACTAAGTTTGACCTTATAATCAATATAAGAGCTGTTCAATGACCACAGTTTCCTTGAATATAAACATTTTTATCTTCATGTCTAGTCTTTTTCCAAGTTCCTTGGCTAACAATCCCTTAAGAAACATTTCTGCTGCTGCTGCTAATTGATGCATATTTTAAGTAGATATCATACTTCACTGAAAGAACTTACAGTCAAGTTCTAATTGCTAAAGAGCTTATATATCTTCTGGGATAATTTGCATATATGTGCTTTGAAACTTTTTTTTTTTTTACTTTTTGTGAAAACTTTGTGTGTGTGTGTTTGTGTGTGTGCATGGGCACATGCTCAGTTGTGTCCAATTCTTTGAGATCTCATGGACTATAGTCTGCCAGGCTCCTCTGCCCATGGAATTTTCCAGGCAAGAATATTGGAGTAGGTTGCCATTTCCCACCCCAGGGAATTTTCCTTTATACTAGCATAAAAGACAATGTAATGATATACATGATATATAATTTTCATTTTATATACACACATTGCAATTAAATCCTTTCCCAATTTATATACATTCCTCCTATATATACACAGAGATAACTTTTTCTATCTATATAGAAATATAGCTAACTTTCCCCCACATAAGTGATATAATATTATAATTATTTTTTGTGATATTTTTCCATTGAAAACTTGCTTGGCCACTTTTTACCTGTAATGCCACATAAGTAACCCAGGCTCTCTGGATTTTTCATTTGTAAGTCAGCAATGGCCACCTCAAAGCAAAGTTGGGAGTATCATTTAAACACACAGCAAGTAACTAAAATTTATTTATGCATTTATTCACTGAGAATTTATTATTTATATTATATTATGTTATTTATTATATTATTCATATGCATTTATTCATTCATTTAAACATTGCTCTGCTCTCATAAAGATTATATTTTAATGGTGACTGAGAGGTAAGCAAAAGGATAGAAAATGATCAGGGGAACGGTTGTTGGTAATGTTTTTGATAAGGCCCTTTAGGAATTATATTAAATTAAATCATTATTTATTTTATTCTAGTGATGAACCAAGAGGGGAAGGCCCACTCTGTGGGGAGGAAGGTTTTTCTTTTTGTTTTCACATCGACACAGTTTAGAATCTGCAGGGCTCATGATAATAATAAAATATGCAATAAAATTCAGCTAGTCTTATCATTGTTTTCCAATTCTTCACAGACAATGCACTACACTCTTACTGTCTCACTCTGGGATGTTTGCTCTCATCACCCTGACTTTACTATGCCACAGAATGATTCTTCTATTATGATTCTTATTTTAATGTCACTCTCGTTTCTTCATGTAAACTCCCCATATTTTATAAAGTATTCATTTAACTCTATCATAGTAACTCTATCAGCCAAGACTCTGTTAGGAAAAATGACTTTATGTATGTAGGGCATATACAGTTTAATAAAAATTAGGGGCTTATGTGACTATAGCAAAAATTGAGAGAGTCAGGGAACTTACCCCCAGAGATCAGGAGAATTGGCATGAAGGTCAGAGAGTCAGCTGTGAAGTTCACAGTCAGAAAACTTGGGACGTCCACAAAGATGAATATGATTGTAAAGTGAGATCTGATAGAGCGAGCCATGAGGGAGGCCTCAGTGATGTCTGATGAAGCCTCTGTGATGGATCCATATAGCCTGCTGAAAATAGTGGCTCCGCTGCTTCAACTCTCATACAAGTCTCTCTTGTTGAGAAAATGAGCCTCCTCATAAGACAAGAGATTCTGGTAAACATAGTTTGCTGCCTTAGATCAGCATGGTGGGTCATGCAAGCTGACAGCAAGGCTTAGCACATTTATTCAAAATAAATTATAAATAAGATTTATCACAATTCTTTTCAAGTTTTATTGCCTAATATATTAGGTGGGCTTCCCTGGTGGCTCAGCTGGTAAAGAATCTGCCTGCACGTGGGAGACCTGGATTTGATCCCTGGGTTGAAAAGATCCCTTAGAGAAGGGAAGGGCTACCCACTCCAGTATTCTTGCCTGGAGAATTCCATGGACTGTATCGTCTACGGGGGTCACAAAGAAAAAAAAAAAATAGAGAATGTGACTAAGACAAAAATTCTTGTAGACTTTAGATCCAGTTTTACTTGGGTATCTGTTTCTAGCTTCAAGGTCATTACTGTTTGTTGAATTCACAATTTTCAAGTTAAGCAATTCTTTAACTTTTCAGGTATAATAATAAACAACTTTCTTTTCCTCTTAATCCTTATCTCTCTCCCTGTACCTCACCTATCCTTTATCTACCTTAGGTATAAAATATTCACACTACGGCATGGTTTAGCTTATATGATTCTCTGATTTCAAATAAAGAAATTTTAGGTTTAAGAATAATTATTAAATTTTAGGTTAAAAAAAATTTCAGTTTTAATAATAAGTATTAAATTTTAGATTTAATAAGAATACTTAATATATAAATGTGCATATATATATATGACTTTTATATATTTTCTATTTGTTTCATTACAATCTAGTTATTTTATATGGCAGTCCTATGCACCTTTCTTTTCTTGCTTAACCCTGAATCCAAGTCAGCTATTTTTGGTCTATATAATTCATTGTAATGACCAATATACCATAGTATAAACAGACTACATAATATTAAAGCATACTCTTATTGTGATAGAGTACTTTTCTGAAAATACAAACAGTACAAAACCAACAAAATTCAACTGTATATGTTGCTATATTTTAGTGTTTTTATTTCTAGGAAGAGATTCCCAAGGATGGCACTGTTAGGAGAGTGTGCACTTAAAACTATGAAGTCACTAAGTGACTTTTTAAATGGTGTAAAAATCCATTTTGCACATTCAAGAGTATCTTTTTTACTGTGTTGTCAGAAATATCTTTTCACTTTATCAGTCAAATAAGTGTAATGTAAATGTAAAAAAAAAGTTACTTAATGACATTTCTCCTGATTACTAGAAAGGATGGGCCTTTTTCATGTATTTTTTAGTAATCTAGACCTTTTCTTCTAGTAGTTTTCTTTCTTAATATTTGTTTCCTATTAGATTATTTGCATTTAATACTTTTGAAATTTGTTTTGTATATGTCATGTTACCAGTTAAATTAATATCTCCAATTCATGCCTTTGAGTTTTAACACCTAGTAAAGCATGATGTGATCCTTTTTGGAAATATGGTTGTTGAAGATATAATTAGGTTAACGTGGTGGTTGTATCTAAGGAAGGTAAATCTCTAACAAATATAACTTTACTTCTTTATAAAAGAATGCCATGTGAAGAGACAGACATGCATATAATGTGAAAGCCATCTGAACATGAGAACAGAGAATGGGGTGATGCATCTGCAAGCCAAAGCACACTGAAGATTACCAGTAAGCCCTCAACAGGAAGAGTTTCATGAAACAGTTTCTTCCTCACAACACTCGGAATAATTTGATTCTGTTGACACCTTGATCTCTAAATTTTAGCCTTCATTATTACAGCAATAAGTTTCTGTTGTTCAAGCCACACAGCCTGTGCAACTTCATTATGGAAACCTTAGTAAACTAATATAGGCAGTTAGATGGAAGTTGTATTTTCTTTCAGCTAAAGTTGCAGCAAATACACTTATTGAATAAATTTCCTCCACTGAATTAAAATAACTGCTTTTCTTATATGTTGGGTTTCCCTGGTAGCTCAGCTGCTAAAGAATCTGCCTGGAATGTGGGAGACCTGGGTTCAACCCCTGAGTTGGGAAGACCCCTGGAGGAGGGCATGGCAACCCACTTCAGTATTTTTGCCTGGAGAATCCTCATGGAGACAGGAGTCTGGCAGACTGCAGTCCATGGGGTCACAAAGAATCAGACACAAGAGCGACTAAGCACATTTATATTTTTTCTTATATGTTAACTTTTGAATTCATAATACATATATCCTCAAATATAAAAATATGATTATATTAAATTCTACTTTCTCAAATTTATTGGAATTTTTTGTTTTCTGTTTCTACAAAAGTGATATATTCATCTATTTTCTAATATGAATTGGGAAGATTGTTGTTATTGTTCAGTCACTCAGTTGTGTCTTATACTTTGTGATCCCATACACTGTAGATGCCAGGCTTCCCTGTCCTTTACCATCTCCCAGTTCTAGCTCAAACTTATGTCCATTGAGTCGGTTATGCTCTCCAACCATCTTGTCCTCTGTCATCCCCTTCTCCTCCTTTCAGTCTTTCCCAGCATCAAGGTCTTTTCTAAGTCAGGACTTCACATCGGGTGGCCAAAGCACTGGATCTTCATTCCAATGACTATTCAGGATTGATTTCCTTCAGATTTGACTGTTTGATCTCCTTGCAGTCCAAGGGACTCTCAAGAGTCTTCTCCAACACCACAGTTCAAAAGCATCAATTCTTCAGCATTCAGATTTCTTTATGGTTCAGCTCTCACATCAATACATGACCACTGGAAAAACCATAGCTTTGACTATACAGACCTTTGCTGGCAAGGTAGTCTCTGTTTTTTAATATGCTGTCTAGGTTGGTCATAGCTTTTTTTCCAAGGAGCAAGTGTCTTTTAATTTTATGGCTGAAGTGACCATCTGCAGTGATTTTGGAGCCCCCCAAAATAAAGTCTGTCACTGTTTCCATTGTTTCCCATCTATTTGCCATGAAGTGATGGGACTGGATGCCATGATCTTAGTTTTTTGAATGTTTAGTTTTAAGCCAGCTTTTTCACTCTCTGCTTTGGCCTTTATCAAGAGGCTCTTTAGTTCCTCTTCACTTTCTGCCATAAAGGTGGTGTCATCTGTATATCTGAGGTTACTGATAATTCTTTCAGAAATCTTCATTTCAGCTTGTGCTTCTTCGAGCCCAGCATTTTGCATGATGTACTCTCCATATAAGTTAAACAAGCTGGGTGATAAGATATAGCCTTGATGTACTCCTTTCTCAAATTGGAACCAGTTCATTGCTCCATGTCCAGATCTAACTCTTGCTTCTTGACTTGTATATAGGTTTCTCAGGAGGCAAGTAAGTTGGTCTGGTATTCCAATCTCTCGAAGAATTTTCCATGATTTGTTGTGATCCACACAGTCAAAGGCTTTGGTGTAGTCAATGAAGCAGATGTTTTTTCTGGGAATTCTCTGGCTTTTTCTATAATCCAACAGATCCTGGCAATTTGGTCTCTGGTTCCTCTGCCTTTTCTAAAACCAGCTTGAATATCTGGAAGTTCTCAATTCATGAATTATGAAGCCTAGCTTGGAGAATTTTGAGTATTACCTTGCTAGCATGTGAAACATGTGCAATTGTGTGGTAGCTTGAACATTCTTTGGCACAGCCTTTCTTTGGGATTGGAATGAAAACTGACCTTTTCCAGTCCTGAGGCCACTGCTGAGTTTTCAAATTTGCTGGCATATTGAGTGCACACTTTCACAGTATCATCTTTTAGGATTTGAAATAGCTCAACTGGAATTCCATCACCTCCACTAACTTTGTTTGTAGTGATGCTTCCTAAGGCTCACTTGACTTTACACTCCAGGATGTCTGGCTCTAGGTGAGTGATCACACTATCATTGTTATCTGGGTCAATAAGATCTTTTTTTTGTATAGTTCCTCTGTGTATTCTTGCCACCTCTTCTTCGTATCTTCTGCTTCTGTTAAATCCATAACATTTCTGTCCTTTATTGTGCCCAAGGATAGGCTACCCACTCCAGTATTCTTGGGCTTCCCTTGTGGCTCAGCTGGTAAAGAATCTGCCTTCAATGTGGGAAACCTGGGTTTGATCCCTGGGTTAGGAAGATCCCCTGGAGAAGGGAAAGACTACCCACTCCAGTATTCTGGTCTGGAGAATTCCTTGGACTCTACAGTCCATGGGGTTTCAAAGAGTCAGATGTAACTTTCACTTTCACTTTGGGCTTCCCTTATTGCTCAGTTGGGAAAGAATCTGCCTGCAATGCAGGACACCCAAGTTTGATTCCTGGGTTGGGAAGATACCCCGGAGAAGGAAATGGCAACCCAGTCCAGTATTCTTGCCTGGAGAATCTCATGGACAGAGGAGCTTGGCAGGCTACAGTCAATTGGGTTACAAGAGTCTAACATGGCTTAGCAACTAAACCACCAACCGCCTGCATGAAATATTCCCTTGGTAGCTTGTATTGAAGAGATCTCATCTTTCCCATTCTGTTGTTTTCCTCCATTTCTTTTCATTGATCACTTAGGAAGGCTTTCTTATCTCTCATTGCTATTCTTTGGCACTCTGCATTCAAATGGTATATCTTTCCTTTTTCCTTGCTTTTCACCCCTCTTCTTTTCCCAGCTATTTGTAAGGCCTCCTCAGACAACCATTTTGCCTTTTTGCATATATTTTTCTTGGGGATGGTTTTAATCATGGCCTCCTGTACAATGTCACAAACCTCTGTCCATAGCTCTTCAGGCACTCTATCAAATCTAATCCCTTGAATCTATTTGCAGTTTCACTGTATAATTGTAAGGGATTTGATTCAAGTCATACCTGAATGACCTAGTGATTTTTCCTACTTTCTTCAATTTAGTAAATTTATTAAGGTGATGTCTTTAAATTTATAAGTGAGTTGTTATCATTTGTTCAAATAGTTTTATGCCCTTCAATACAGTGAAACTGAGAGATTTTCATGTTTTTTAAATTGATTATTTCTAATTTTTTTCCACTTAGAAAGATACTATTTGTATTATCAATCTTTATATGACTTTTGGGCTTCTCATATGATTCAGTGGTAAAGAATCTGCCTGAAATGCAGAACATGTGTGTTTGATCTTTGGATCAGGAAAATCCCCTGGAGGAGGAAATGCCAACCCACACTAGTATTTTTGCCTGGGAAATCCCATGGACAGAGGAGTCTGGTAGGTTACAGTCCACAGACATTGGAGCCTGGCAGGCTATTGTCCTTGGGGTCAGAAAAGATTCAGACATGACTTAGTGACTAAACAACAACAAATATGAGTTTTAAATTTTAAATTTACATTGGTTGAAAGTTTCTTTGTGGCCTCAATGTCTTTATTGTCAATAACCATATCTTCTACTCTCCAGTTTTTATTTAAGTAGACATACACATATATATACAGCTATATGTACCAGTATAAGCACATCCCAGTATAAGCACATACACATATATAGAAGTGAAGTTGCTCAGTCGTGTCCAACTCTTTGCGACCTCATGGACTGTAGCATATGACGCTCCTCCGGGCATGGGATTTTCCAGGCAAGAGTACTGGAGTGGGGTGCCATTTCCTTCTCCAACATATATAGAGATACAGCTATACGTACCAGTATAAGTACATACCAGTATAAGCACATATATACAGGTACACATGGGTCTTCTCAGGTGACACTAGTGATTAAGAACCCTCCTGCCAATGCAGGAAACAAAGGAGACATGAGTTCGATCCCTGGTTTGGGAAGATCCCCTGGAGGAGGACACGGCAACCCACTGCAGTATTCTTGCCTGAAGTATCCCATGAACAGAGGGGCCTGGTAGGCTACAGTCCATATGGTCGCAAAAAGTTGGACACAATGGAAGTGATTTAGCATGCACGGACATATATGTATATGTTCAAGATTCCTGTTTAAATTATATTTTTCATACTGTTTTGTCCATCTGATATATCTTGGCCAGACCAGTATCCTATCTTAATATTGTTGTTTTGACCATGTCCCTTCATCACCCACCATTCCAAATACATACCTATGGCATTCTTGGGATTTTCTGCTTGGAACCTTTCAACCTCTGTGAAATAAATAATAAGAGCACCGGCAGGGCAATGTCAGTTGTGAGCGAGAAAAAAGTGCCCCAGGCCTCTCTCCTTGGTTTGGCCTAACTCTCTGTACTTCTAGTGTCTTACTGTGTTCCCCATTGGGATGCTCCAGTTGCCACCCCAGCAATAATTGATTACACTCCCTTTATTGACTTCCCATATTTTTTTCTCTCTTTCTCATTCTTCTATGGTTTATCTTCCAACTCCTTATTCTCAAATTATCCTGAGTATTTCTTTTTTAATTCAATCTGAGACAGTTTCTAACTCTCTATGCACTGCCTACAGTTTCTACTTTATTCAAGGTGTCTCTGTTAGAGCTACAATTTGAACTTAAGCCTTTAGCAATGTAAATTATTGAATTAGCCGTAAAGATTGTTTGTTACATCTTATTGAAAAACTTGAATGAACTTTTTGACCAATCCACTATTATTCATTGCTTGCCTTACTGTTTTTTATGGAACTCAAACATTATCAGTCATCTAGATTCCAAATTGCATACCTCATTTTCTCCTTACTTTCTTCTAACATAACCAGGCCTATTTTTGTGTTTGTTTATTTTGTTTTCTGAACCACTGTTTAGTGTGTCTATCATTTGTCATACTACTAGACTATGTTTTGTTAGCCAATTTGAGAATTATTTTATTTTGATGAACTAAGACATTTGTATTTTGGGCATGATTGCTAAGTTTGGCCTCAGTTATATCAAGTAGTTTTATGTTCCATCCTTTCAAAGTATCACTGGCTTTAGAATGTCTTTTTCCTTTTGGGTTGATTTTCCTATAGTCAGGAAGATTTTTGTCTCTCTTCCCACTCTAAAATTTTCCTAAATCTTCAGAATGTATAACCATCTATACTGTACTGTCTCTCTTACATTTACCCTTCTGTGCTGATTCTAGTAAAGTATATAATTCAGGGCTTGTGCCAGCAACTCCCCAGTGACTCTGGTTATCTAAAATACATTCTTTGGTACATTTCCTAAGAATAATTTTCCCTGAGTTCTTGCATGTTTGTAATAGTTACCCTGTGTCTTCATCATTACAGGTCATTTGGTCTGAATATAAAATACGTAACTCATATTATCTTACTTTGAGCATCCTAAGGGCATTAGGTTTTTGTTAGCATAAAACATCACTGTCAGAAAGTCTGACATCAATGTTTTTTTCTCTGCTGAAAGTAACTTGATCTTTCTACAGCATTCCCACAAGACCTACCCAATTTATTCCTGGGAAAGTAATAAGGAGAAATAGGTGGTTAACTATTCAAGACCACATCAGTGTGAGAGAGGCCAGACTGGGTTCCTCGCCCAAGAAACTCTCAGGCACACAGGTTTAACACATCTATTTTATTTCTCTACACACCATTTTCTCCGTGGTTTCTCGTTTGCCACTCTGGCACTTCCTAAACTTGGCCCCACTGTTGCAAGATCAAGTTGAATCTCACAAGGCCCCATTTATTTACTCACCTATTAGTATCTGATTTTCATTGTATTGTATTTTAGGATAGTTTACTAGAGTGTCATTAACATGATGTCTGTAACAGTTGTGAAATCTGGGCTTTCTGCTCCACTGGATAAGCTCTATCTCTGTCTGTGGCTCATCTCATTACTGCGCTTGTCAGAACCTGGGCAATTTACACCCTCTTTTTATCTCATCCATATTTTCATATATCTTAGAAAGTATTATTCTCATACTGATTTACTGATTCTATGTTTACTTCTGTAATATAATATGATTCTCAAACATTCTTATCCCTAAAATTAAGCTAATTAAATTTCTAAGAAAAATACATCCTAATTTACTTACAAACACAATTCCTTATTTTTCAATAATACAATTTAATATATTACACAAAAAAGTAATATGTAATGTTATAGTTAAGAAAATCATTCCACTTCTCTGGGTCTTAGGTTCTTCAAATTTAACATGAGGAGTTTACCAAAGAAGACAAAAGATGTCCAATAGGCATATAAAAAGACGCTCATATGGCTAATTATGAGAAAAATGCAAATCAAACTAGGAGGTGCCACCTCACACTAGTCAGAAAGGCCATCATTAAAAAGGATACAAATAAATTGTTTGAGAGGGTGTGGAGAAAAAGAAACCCTTCTACACTGCTGATGAGAATGTAAGTTGGTGCAGCCACTATAGAGAACAAAGTGAAGGTTCCTTAAAAAACTAGAGTTACCATACAATCTAGGAATCCCATTCCTGGGTATATACCTGGAAAAGACAAAAATTCTAATTTGGAAAGATTCAATGTTCAATGTTCACAGCAGCACTATTTAAAATAGCAAAGATATTAGAGATGTTATAGCTCTAATATTTCAGTACAGTTTGGAGTATGGAGATATTAGATTTGTTATAATAATATGAGCTTCTCTGGCAAGGAACTGGCTTCCCTGGTGGCTCAGATGATAAAGAATCTGCCTGCAATGCAGGAGACTTGTGTTTGATCCCTAGGTTGGGAAGATTCCTTGGAGAAAGAAATGGCTACCCACTCCAGTATTCTTGCCTGGAGAAGTCCATGGACAGAGGAGCCTGGTGGGCTATAGTCCAGGAGGTCACAAAGAGCTGGACATGACTTAACAACTAACACTTTCACACAGATACAAACAGCTATATATAAAACAGATAACAAGATCCTGCTCTATAGCACAAGGAACTATATTCAACATACTGTATTAAACCATACTGAAAAAGAATACAAAAAAGAATATGTATGTGTATGTAGATGTGTATGTGTGTGTGTTTATATATATAACTGATTCACTGTGCTGTATACCAGAACCTAGCACAACAGGGTAAATCAACTATACTTTGATTTTTTAAAAATGCAATGAAGAGTTTATGCTAAGCTCCAAAGGAATTTTGAGGATCTCCTCCCTCTACTCACAGTAGAGGGGTGAGAGGTATACTGAATGAAGTCATAGGAAATGCAAGGCTTGCTTTCCTTAGCCAGAACAACTATTCACTCCTTTCTCTGACATACTGGGCTTCTCAGAAAAATTTCAGTTAAACAAATTTCTGAGGCTGATAAAAAGAAAGAGATATGAAAAGCATAGCACTAAATGATTACAAAGATGATTTCCTAGACTTTAAGAAAAACAAAGAAATGGATGGAAGAAAGACAAGAAGGAAAGGAGGGAATGGAAAACTGTCATGTTTCCTTGATTTTATCTATTTATCTTGTGCTGTGCTTAATTGCTCAGCTGAGTCCGAATCTTTGTGACTGTAGCCCACCAGCTCCTCTGTCCTTAGGGATTCTCCAGGCAAGAATACTGAAGTGGCAGGGATCTTCCCAACTCAGGGATTGAATCCAGGTCTCCCACATTGCAGGTGGATTCTTTACCGTCTGAGCTACCAGGGAAGCCCACAACTGTGGGTAGTTGTAGGCTACCCACAACTACTGGAATGGGTAGCCTATCCCTTCTCCAGGGAATCTTCCCAACCTAGGAATTAAACTTGGGTCTCCTGCATTGCAGGTGGATTCTTTACCACTTGTGCTACCAGGGGAGGCCATCAATTAATCTTCAGTTCAGTTAAATATATTTTTAATGATTCTATATGCTTTGATTAATCTAGATAAAGAGAGGTTTCCAGTGAATAGCTTATTCAGACAACTATTATATGCTATTTAAAAAGAAAATATGAAAGGTTGATAATAAGCTGTTCTGCACTGAACAGTCACAGTCTTTATGTTGGATTTTGTGTGATTGGTTAGGCAACCATGATTTGTTAATCTGCTTATGATCCTTGAAATGCAGAAATAGCTGGCAAAAAGGGTTAGCAGTGTAGACATTGTGAGTGAGAAGGAATCTTAGTATGTCTTAGCCTACTTATTACCATTTCTGATAATATCTGTCTATACTTGTAAATCTATATAGCTAACTATTAATATATAGTCTTTAGTCATGAGACTGATCCCTCCATTGCATAAAGATTAAAAATATGGATAGGATAAACATAATAGTCTTAAGAGCATATTGCTTCTGTTTGAATTTTGATTATCATAGGTATGATGTTGTTAGAGATTAAAGGAAAACCTATATATTTTCATCTATTTTTTAATCTACCTGTTATAGTGAAGCATTCTTTTAATCTCAAAAATATTTTACAACCCACTGAACCATTGGTTGTTCAAAGGGATAAACAGAAATATCCTGTAATAGCAAGTTTGAGGCATGGAAAAAGAAATTAAGGCTAATTACTTCTGTTTGCTGCCTTGGCTTTGCTTTTTATGTATTTCTCTTTCTGCTTGAGGAATACAAACAAGAGAACAAATACAAAGCTTTTGGTGCTGTGTTTCTCAGTAGGTATTGCACTTGACAGAGAAATAAAAAATTAACTCTAGATCTGAATCATTCATTCCAGCCCTTCAAGCATAATCATTCCAGTTATAAAGTCCACTTTCTAAGAGTTGAATCTGGTGGCCCTTTTCAGAGAGCTATTTTAACCAAGAAGATATTTTCATATTGGGATCTTCATATTGGGTATTGGGATCTGCTTTATTGACTAGGCCAAAGCCTTTGACTGTGTGGATCACAACAAACCATGGAAAATTCTTCAAGAAAAGGGACTACCAGACCACCTTACCTGCTTCCTGAGAAATCTGTATGACGGTCAAGAAGCAACAGTTAGAACCGGACATGGAGCAACAGACTGGTTCCAAATTGGGAAAGGAGTACTTCAAGGCTGTATATTGTCACCCTGCTTATTTAACTTAAATGCAGAGTACATCACGTGATGCTGGGGCTGGATAAAGCACAAGCTGGAATCAAGATTGCTGGGAGAAATATCAATAACCTCAGATATGCAGATGACACCACCCTTATGGCAGAAACAGAAGAAGAACCAAAAAGCCCCTTGATGAAAGTGAAAGAGAGCGAAAAAGGTGGCTTAAAACATAACTTTCAGAAAATTAAAATCATAGCATCCAGTCCCATCACTTCATGGCAAATAGATGGGGAAAAAGTGGAAACAGTGAGAGACTATATTTTGGGGCTCCAAAATCACTGCAGATGTTGACTGCAGCCATGAAATTAAAAGATGCTTCCTCCTTGGAAGAAAAGCTATGACAAACCTAGACAGCATATTAAAAAGCAGAGACATTACTTTGCCAACAAAGGTCTAACTAGTCAAATCTATGGTTTTTCCAGTAGTCATGTATGGATGTGAGAATTGGACTCTAAAGAAAGCTGACTGCCAAAGAACTGATGCTTTTGAACTGTGGTGTTGGAGAAGACTCTTGAGAGTCTCTTGGACTTCAAGGAGATCAAGCCAGTCAATTGTAAAGGAAATCAGGCATGAATATTCACTGGAAGGACTGATGCTGAAGCTGAAATTCCAATACTTTGGCCACCTGATGTGAAGAACTGACTCACTTGAAAAGACCCTGATGCTGGGAAAGATTGAAAGGAGGAGAAGGGGATGACAGAGGATGAAATGGTTGGATGGCATTACCGACTCTATGGACATGAGTTTGAGCAAATCCCTGGAGTTGGTGATGGACAGGGCAGCCTGACATGCTGCGTTTCATGGTATATCAGTGTCGGACAGAGCTGAGCAACTGAACTGAAATGACTGGGATCTGAAGCTAAAGCTCCAATACTTTGGCCACTTGATTTGAAGAGCCAGCTCATTGGAAAAGACTCTGATGCTGGGAAAAATTGAAGGCAGGAGGATAAGGGGACAACAGAGAATGAGATGGTTGGATATCATCACCTACTCAATGAACATGAGTTTGAACAAACTCTGGGAGATGGTGAAGAACAGGGAAGTTGGGCGTGCTGCAGTCCATGGGGTTGCAGAGTCGGACACTACTGGCCACTGAACAACAATTGGGATCTGGAAGGAATGAGCTCAATTCTAGACCAAATATGCTATACAGACTAGTTGATAATAAAATTTAAAATGCATTGATTTGATATCCAGGGTCATCAAAATGTTTCTGATACCAAAATAATGAATTAACATGTCAGACACATAAGCCATTAGTACCCTCCACGGACCATTCAACAGATGGCTTCTGTACTCTCTGAAGGCATGAACATTTCTATTCTGCTAGTGATCCATTCTTGTTAGCTGAGAAAAGTTCTACCTTTCCTTTCTATGCTTGGGATTTTATACTCTGCTGTCTGCTCAATCTGAGCTCAAGTTTAAACTCCTTCAGGGTAACTTCCCTATTCCTCACTTACTTCCAGCCACAGAGATCTCACTCTTCTCTTATTTACATAATACTTAAATATGGCCAAAGGAACATGAAAAGATATCCAACACCACTAATTTTTAGAGAAGTGCAACTCAAAATTACGATAATGTATAACCTCACACAAGTCAGAATAGCCAACGTCAAGAAGATCTACAAACAATAAATGCTAGTGAGGGAGTAGAGAAGTGATAGGACCAGATCCTAGACTGTTGGTGGAAGATGGTGACGAACAGGGAAGTCTGGCCTGCTGCAATCCATGGGGTCACAAATAGTGAGACACGGCTGAGTGACTGTACTGATCAGAGCTGATAACTACTACCTGTAAAAGAGGTAACTAATAAGAACATGTATAGCACAGGTAACTCTACTCAATAATGGCCTATATAGGAAAAGAATCTTATAAGAGAGTAGATATACATATACATTCACTTTGTTGTACACCTGAAATTAACACTATAAATCAGCTATATGCCAATAAAATAAAAAAAAATTTTTTTTTACTTTACAATACTGTATTGGTTTTGCCATACATTGACATGAATCCACCACAGGTGTACATGAGTTCCCAACCCTGAACGCCCCTCCCACCACCCTCCCCATATCATCTCTCTGGGTCATCCCAGTGCACCAGCCCCAAGCATCCTGTATCCTGTATCGAACTTAGACTAGTGATTCGTTTCTTACATGATAGTATACATGTTTCAATGCTATTCTCCCAAATCATCCCACCCTCGCCCTCTCCCACAGAGTCCAAACAAAAGTCTGTTCTTTACATCTGTGTCTCTTTTGCTGTCTCGCACACAGGGTTATCATTACCATTTTTCTAAATTTCATATATAGGTGTTAGTATACCATACTGGTGTTTTTCTTTTTTTTAATTTTTATTTTTACTTATTTTGCTTTACAATACTGTAATGGTTTTGCCATACATTGACATGAATCCACCACGGGTGTACATGAGTTCCCAATCCTGAACCCCCCTCCTGCCTCCCACCCCATATCATCTCTCTGGATCATCCCCGTGCACCAGCCCCAAGCATCCTGTATCCTGTATCGAACTTAGACTAGTGATTCGTTTCTTACATGATAGTATACATGTTTCAATGCCATTCTCCCAAATCATCCCACCCTCTCCCTCTCCCACAGAGTCCAAAATTTTCCAAGGCAAACCATTCAATATCACCGTAATCCAAGTCTATGCCCCAACCAGTAACGATAAAGAAGCTGAAGCTGAATGGTTCTATGAAGACCTATAAGACCTTTTAGAACTAAAGATGTGTATAAGAGAATGGTATACATGTTTCAATGCCATTCTCCCAAATCATCCCTCCCTCTCCCTCTCCCACAGAGTCTAAAAGTCCGTTCTATACATCTGTGTCTCTTTTGCTGTCTCGCATATAGGGTTATCATAACCATATTTCTAAATTATATATATATGTGTTAGTATACTATATTGGTGTTTTTCTTTCTGGCTTATTTCACTCTGTATAATAGGCTCCAGCTTCATCCACCTCATTAGAACTGATTCAAATGTATTCTTTTTAATGGCTGAGTAATACTCCATTGTGTATATGTACCACAGCTTTCTTATCCATTCATCTGCTGATGGACATCTAGGTTG